>CAUYLG010051811.1:0-11709 GCA_963573385.1 Cacajao melanocephalus | reverse complement strand
TTTGAGAGGATCACTTGAGCCCAGAAATTTGAGACCAACATGGCAACATAAGGAGACTTCATTTCTATTTGTTTGGTTTTGTTTATTTGTTTTTGAGACGCAGTCTCACTCTGTCTCCAGGCTGGAGTGCAGTGGCATGATGCCAGCTCACTGAAACCTCTGCCTTCCGGGTTCAGGTGATTCTCCTGCCTCAGCTTCCTGAGTAGCTGTGACTAGAGGAGCACACCACCACACTTAGCTAATCCTGTAGGTTTTTAACGTAACATTGTTACTTCTGTGTATGCTCCTTATCTCTTTAGGGGTTAACTTCAGGAAGGGACTATTACCTTCCTTGCTTTAAAGTTCAAACTATATTGGCAAGTAACAGTGGTGTTTGAAAAAACAACAAAGAAATAGAGTTAAACTATGAACTAAATTCTTCCCGTAGTTAGCTTGGTTTATGTGCAGAAAAGAGCACATAAGTTTTTGAGGTTAGAAGCAAAATAGAGTCAGCCATGTTAGATTTTCTTGTTGTTGCCTAGCCTGTGGGTTGTCTTTTCATTCTCTTAAACATGTTGCAAAGCTCAAGAGACTTATTATTTTTATTATTTTTATTTTTTGACACTCTGGGTTTTGTTGCCCAGGCTGCAGTGCACTGGTGCAATCTCGGCTCACTGCAAACTCCGCCTCCTGGGTTTAAGCGATTCTTGTGCCTCAGCCCCCCGGTAGCAGGGATTACAGGTGCCTGCCACCACTCCTGGCTAATTTTTGTACTTTTAGTAGAGATTGGGTTTCACCATGTTGGTCAGGCTGGTCTTGAACTCCTGACCTCAAGCAGTCCACCACCTTGGCCTCCTAAAGTGCTGCAATTACAGGTGTGAGCCACCATGGCAGGGCTAGGAGACTTAATTTTGATAAAATCCAATTTGTCTATTTTTTAATGTATTGTTTTTGTTGCCATACTTAAATTTTTGCCCAACCCAAGGTCACAAATATGCTTTTTTTTTTTTTTTTAGACGGGGTTTCACCGTGTTGGTCAGGCTGTTCTTGAACTCCTGATCTCAGGTGATCTGCCCGCCTTGGCCTCCAAAGTGCTTGGGTTACAGGCGTGAGCCACCACGCTCGGCCGGTGACAAATATTCTTCTGTGATTTCTTATAGATATGATAGTTTAGATTTTCAATTTAGTTCTATGATTCATTTTGAGTCAATTTGAGGTATGTGTCCATGTTTTTGTTTTTTTGCATATGGAATTTCAGTTGTTCCAGGATCATTAGTTGAAAAGACTTGGCTTTTTCTAGTGTATTGACTTGTGTTAACTGACATGTATTAAAAACATCAGTTTCTCATATGTATGTGAGTTTATTTCTGGATGCTATTCTATTTCATCGATCTATTTGCCTTTCTTCACACTGATACTGTGTTGTCTGGATTGCTGTAACTTCGTAACCTTGTAATCAGGTACTGTTAGCCCTTCAACTTTCTTCTTTTTGAAAGGTCCTTTAAATGCATTTTATGAATTTTAGAGTAAAGCTCAGAATCAGCTTGAAAATTTCTACAGAAAAGGCAGATGAGAATTGGACTGGGATTGATTCCATCGAATCTGTATATTAATTTGGAAAGCAAATTTTAATTGATGCTTTAACCCTTTTGCTGATAATCATAGGACCTTTAAACACTTTGAGTTCATTTTATATCCCACTCAACTTCTATGGAATTACTGTCAAATATTTTACTTCTGTGTGCATTTTAAACAGGATAAGACTTTGCTGTTCTTGTCTGATAGTCGTTTAGATGACTACTTTGGTTCCTCTTTGTTCTTTCCTTCATTTCTGTGCTTCCACCTGGGATCAATTTTGCCTACCTGAAGATGACTCTTTTTTTTTTTTTTTTAATTATATAAAAAGATGGGGTTTCACCATGATAGCCAGGCTGGTCTTGAATTCCTGACCTCAGGTGATCCACCCACCTCGGCCTCCCAAAGTGCTAGGATTATAGGCGTGAGCCACCGCGCCTGCCCAAGATCACTGTTGAGAGATTGCTTTAGCACAGTTTGCCAATAACATGCTAGTGCATACAGTAAAACACCTCCAGTTATGACTTAGAGGGAAGACCGTTCTTTATCGGACAGTTGCAACTACTTCAAAGCTCTTCTGTAGAGTTCACGTCTGTTACTTTGACTTAGAAAATGGGTGCTGAAGCCCCTTGGGGAGGAAGCATCATGCCACCACTGAAATTCTGTAACTTGAGGAAATCCTGAGGAAGAAATCCTATGATGCAAAGAAGGTTCAGTGATTAGCTGAGGACTGATGGGAGAGGGGATGCCACGAGGCCTGCTTGTATTCAAGGAAAAGGCCTTCTCTGGAGTGGCCTGGCTTCCTCACCCAATCCGACCTCCCATCTCTTGCACTGGGAAAACTTTGCTATTATTATTGTCCTCTTCCTCCTGTGTGGGCTCACCCTGCCTCCCCCCATTGTTTTTTTAAAAGCATATCGCCCTACAACCTCATTGTCCCTGCATGCTGGAGTCAGGAGGATGGCATTGTCTCTGTGCTCTCCATGTCTGCCTTCAGACAGTGATTTGATAGCTTCCTCTTAAGCCACCACCAGCTGGCTTTGTTGCCTACTGTGTGCACTTACTGCCACCGCCTCCAGGTCTCTTCCAGATGCCCTAAGCACATTCTTCCCTGGATCTCAACCTTGCCCAGCACTCCATCCCTGGCAGTCCTCTGGGGCTTCTCCAGTGTCCGCATGAGTGACTTACCAGCATCTGCTTTTATGGTGTCTTGACCCTCCATCCCCGCAACTACACTTCAGTATCTCTTGGACAGATCCTCTTGTAGAACTTGAAATTATAAACCCTGGAGTTTTCCTTTATCTGATATTGACCTGAAATGACAAACACTAAAGTTCCTTTCTTCGATATTGACCTTTTTTCTGTATCCTTGTTTCTACTAAACCTGCATTATGATAGCATCTCGACCTCTGGTTCCAACCTTTCCTTACTCTCAGCACCTTAGCCCCCTCTGGCTTCATTTGTCTCCCTATCCCTCCTGAACTTTAGAGTCAACCATTTTTCTGATCTCAGAAACTTCCTCCTTTCTTGATTTTTTTTCAGGAGCCAATCTCCAACCGCATGTAAACTTAGCTGTACATTTCCCCTACATGGGTACCCAAGCTGTCTAAATCGTGCTAGCAAAACAGTAACTGGAAAAAAAAGAACCAAGTTGCTTGACTTCATTACAAAATTGTGTGACGAATCTTTAGCTGGATCCTAAGGTGGCTTGATTATTTATTCATCCCTGGTCTCTCTCTCTTTCTCTCCTGCTGTTACGAATTATTTTGACTTGCATCCTGATTCTTGTTACCTGATTGTTTAGATCTCATTCTTCCTTGTGCCATCACTGTCACTCAGTGATCTGGTCTTCTACCTCTGTGAAAAGATTGTAGCATAAACTTTCCTGTGGCTCACTGAAACATCACCACACCCTCATTCATTCTTTCCAACTGCCTCTGTGTCTCAAAGGGGCAATAACCATCCTCTTGCCCAAGACTGTCCTATTTACCCAAGTAGTTGTTATCCTGCCTGGCACGAGTAATCCCCACTTCTTTATTCTACCTTAAATTCATCCCCAATCCTCTAGGTCTACCATAATTGAACCCAAGCATTTTCATCTCTCTCTCTCTTTTTTTTTTTTCTTTTTCTTTTGAGACAGAGGCTCACTCTGTCTCCCAGACTGGAGTGCAGTGGTGCCATCTTGACTCACTGCAACCTCTGCCTCCTGGATTCAAGCGGTTCTCCTGCCTCAGCCTCCCTAGTAGATGAGATTACAGGTACCTGCCACCACACCTGGCTTATTTTTGTATTTTTCGTAGAGAAGGGTTTCGTCATGTTGGCCAGACTTCCTGAGCTCAAGCAGTCTGCCTGCTTCAGCTTCCCAAAGTGCTGGGATTATAGGTGTGAGCCACTGCGCCTGGCCCATCTTCATCCTTAAACACAAATAAAACTCTCTCTGCTTCTCCATTCAGTTTGCTTTTCCAGAGCACATTGCTTGGACTTTCATTTAGCATATATTTCTTTCTGACTTTATTATAATAAGCTGGTTTCAGGGCAAATCACGAGATCAAGAGATCGAGACCATCCTGGCCAACATGGTGAAACCCTGTCTCCACTAAAAATACAAAAATTAGCTGGGCATAGTGGTGCATACCCATAGTCCCAGCTACTCAGGAGGCTGAACCAGGAGAATCACTTGAACCTGAGAGGCAGAGGTTGCTGTAAGCCGAGATCATGCCACTGCATTCCAGCCTGGCGACAGAGACTGTCTCAAAAAGAAAAGAAAGAAATAACCATAAAAATAGGCAACCAGGCTGGGCGCAGTGGCCTGTAATCCTAGCACTTTGGGAGGCTGAGGTGGGTGGATCACCTGAGGTCAGGAGTTCAAGACCAGCCTGGCCATCATGGTGTAACCCCATCTTAAAGAAAAAAAAGGGCAACCAGCAGCCCTTGGAGCTGCTCTGCCTGTGGAGTAGCCATTATTTTCTCTACTTTCTTAATAAACTGGCTTTCAATTAAAAAAAAAATCTGGTTTCATTACCTGAATCCCCTATCATATTTTAAGTTTTAATTTTGATTTTTTTTTTTCCAAGATGGAGTCTTGCTCTGTCACCCAGGCTGGAATGCAGTGGTGTGATGTTGGCTCACTGCAACCTCCATCTCTCAGGTTCAAGCAATTCTCCTGCCTGAGCCTCCTGAGTAGCTAGGATTACAGGTATGCACCACCACGCCCAGCTAATTTTTGTATTTTTAATAGAGATGGGGTTTCACCATGTTGGCCAGGCTGGTCTCGAACTCCTGACCTCAGGTGATCTGCCTGCCTTGGCCTCCCAAAGTGCTGGTATTACAGGCGTGACCCACTGCATTCTGCCATATTTTATCTTCTTGAGTACAGAGATTTTATCAATCTTGTATATTTACCCTCTCCCTGCGTTAGAGTGGATTGTGGGAACAGCATTTATACCTTCCATGAAGTGCTGGTGCTCTGAGTGTGGCCTTGATAAAAAACAATCCAAGGTTACTCTGCTGCACCGGAAGCTGCTGAAGTTTGTCTTGAAACTTGCCTGTTGTGTGACAGCAGGTCTCACAGGGAGGGTGGCAGGACAGCTTATGGTTCAGTGGGCATTACTGCAGGAAACAGCAATGAAGTGCCATTTTATCCTGGAATTATCATGGAACAGGAATGACAGGGGACTTGCTAACAGTTTTCAAAGATTTAAAATTACTAATGAGTTTCTATACTGGCTATTGTTTCTGTTTTTGTGGGTTTTTTTTTTTTTTTTTTTTTTTTTGAGGCTAAGTTTTGCTCTTATCACCTAGGCTGGAGTACAAAGGTGCAATCTCAGCTCACCACAACCTCTGCCTCCTGGGATCAAGCGATTCTTCTGCCTCAGCCTCCCACATAGCTGGGATTACAGGCATGCAGAACCACACCTGGCTAATTTTGTATTTTTAGTGGACACAGGGGTTTCTCCATGTTGGTCAGGCTGGTCTCGAACGCCCAACTTCAGGGATCTTCCCACCTTGGCCTCCCAAAGTGCTGGGATTACATGCATGGAGCACTGTTCCTGGCCTCTATTTTATTCTCAAGCCGAGGAAAGAATGGGTCATATTGTAATACTAGTCACTGCCGGCATTTGCATCACAGGGATGATTTATTTGTTTATTCTTAGAGACAGAGTCTCACTCTGTTGCTCACACTGGAGTGCAGTGGTGCTGTCATAGCACATTGCAGCCCCAAACTCCTGGGCTCAAGTGATCCTCCCATGTTTTGGCCTCTCAAAATGCTGGGGCCAGCCAATTCCACTGTTTAGACAGAGGAATCTCAGTAGTGAGAGTAATTCACATCAGCAAATTTGGAAAGGATGAGCAGGTTTGGAAAGGGAGGCAGGTCTGTTGAACTGGAGGGATAGGAAAATGCATTAGGTCATGTATGCCGTTCAAACAAAGAAATGTAAATATCCTGGATAAACAGATCTTTTTATTGTGAGTATCAAATTACATGAAGTAGGCTGGGCGCAGTGGCTTACACCTATAATTCCAGCACTTTGGGAGACTGAGGCAGGAGGATTCATTGAGGCCAGGAGTTCAAGACTAGTCTGGGTAACATAGTGAGAGTCTGTCTCTACAAAAAATACAAAAATTAGTCGGGAGCAGTGCCACATGCCTGCAATGCTAGCTACTCAGAAAGCTGAGGCAGGAGGATCACTTGAGCCCCAGCGGTCAAGGCTTCAGTGAGCTGTGATTGTGCCACTGTCCTCCAGCCTGGGTGACAGAGCAAGACCTTGACTCAGAAGAAAAGCAAATGACATGAAGCAATTGAGTAACAAATGAATCCTGTGATTCAACAAGGTTTTGAATCCCTATCATAGGGAAAGCTTTGCTCTAGGCACTAGGTACACAGCAGAATCAAAACAGAGTCTCTGACTATAAGGCCTGGGTACAAAGGGATGTTGGATGAGAGACCTCAGTCAAATGAGGAATCAAGCACAAGGGTATGTGGGGCAAGAGCATCCAAAGGAAGGAAGCTGCATGTGCAAAGATCCTGAGGCAGGAGATGTTTGTGTTTGAGTAGCGGGCAGGTGAGTAAGCTAGGAACAGAACAGGAAGAGGGTCCCTGGAGATTTAGTCAGAGATGGGTGGGGGCAGCAGGCCTGTAGGCCAGTCTGAGCATACCACATGTGTGAAAGTAAGTCCCAGTAGCTGTTAAAGGGATTTAAATAGAATTAACTTGTTAAGTTGTTCAATCATTAATTAAAATTGAACTGATTTATTCTGCTCATCTTATATATCCACTAAATGATTGTCCCACAACCCTGGTTTTACCCATCTGAAGACAGCACCATAAACAGGTCATGAGACATATCCCTGTAAGGTTCAGCAGGGCATGACAAGCTCTAATTGTCATACAGAAGTTCTGATTATTATGATTAGTAAGTGAACATTTTCTCCATGGGTTACTGTTTATCATTTGGATCTACTTGGGTTGCCTTTTGCCATATTGAAAGCTCTAATTTTTTTGTTTTGTTTTGTTTTGAGACGGAGACTAGCTCTGTTGCCAGGCTGGAGTGCAGTGGTGTGGTCTCGGCTCACTGCAACCTCTGCCTCCTGGGTTCAAGTGATTCTCCTGCCTCAGCCTCCTGAGTAGCTGGGATTACAGGCATGTGTCACCATGCCCAGCTAATTTTTGTATTTTTAGTAGAGATAGGGTTTCACCATGTTGACCAGGAAGGTTTCGATCTCCTGACCTTGTGATCCATCCACCTCGGCCTCCCAAAGTGCTGGGATTACAGCCATGAGCTACTGCGGCCAGCCGAAATGTCTAATTTTTATGTTGTCAAATCTCAGGGTTTATTTTGTGTTTACAGCATCTGTGAGTCTTGTCTTGCTATTTATTTATTTTTATTGTCTTTAAGCTTATAGCACCTGGTATTCCCAGGCATTATACCATTGAAGTACTAACCAGGCTTGATCCCGCTTAGTTTCTGAAATTGGACAGAAATTGAGCACGTTCAGGGTGGTATGGCCGTAGGGTCTTGCCTTGCTTTGAAAGATCACCTCTATCCTTAAGCAATTCAAATATTGTCCATGTTCCCAATATTTTCACAATAAAACTGTAATAGATTCTAAATTTATTGTGACCATGGCATGAGGTGGGGACCTAACCTTATTTCTTCAAGAAAAGCTATTTTTTTGTTACATAGCTATTAGATAAATCTCTTGCTGGATATATCAATATGTATTATTCAAAAAGGAAAAATAATAAAGTTTTGGTTTACTTAAAGGCCAGGCTAATCACACACTAATAAATTCATCACTCCAAACATGCTTTTCAGAGCCTTCTATGATTTTTAAGTTTTATTTATTAATTTAGAGACACAGTCTCACTCTGTTGCCCAGGCTGGAGTGCAGTGTCATGATCTCGGCCTACTGCAGCTACTGCCTCCTGGGTTCAGGCAGTTCTCCTGTCTCAGCCTCCTGAGTACTTGGGACTACAGGCATGCACCACTGCAGCTGGCTAATTTTTTTGTATTTTTAGTGGAGACAGGGTTTCACCATGTTGGCCAGGCTGGACTCTAACTCCTGACCTCAAGTGATCAGCCCGCCTTGGCCTCCCAGAGTGCTGGGATTACAGGCATGAGTCACTGCGCCCACCTCGCTTACAGCCTTCTAGATGGAAGCCTCTGTGAATGATACAATAGTCTCCCTTTATCCACCAGGGGCTACGTTTCAGAACCGCCCCACCCATCCCCCAGTGGGTGCCTGAAACTGCAGTTAGTTCTGAGCCCCAATATAAAAAATACATGCTATGTTTTTCCGTGATTTGTGATCAAGTTTCATTCACAAATTAGGTCCAGCAAGGTATCAACAACAATAACTAATAATAGACCAATTGTAACAATATGCTGTAATAACAGCTGTGTGAGCGTGGTTTTTCTCTCTCGTGTGCGCTCTCTTACAAAATCTTATTGTACTGATTCACCTATTTTTGGATCTCAGTTGACCAAGTGCAACTGAAATCATAGAAGGCGAGACCACGGATAAGGAGGACTGCTGCATAAACATGGATGAGCTGTGCGTCCCTGTGCTAAGGAAGTCAGCCTGCCATCGGAAAGGGGCGTGCATTTAAATGGCTCTTCCTTGCCTCTCTTGCTAGGTCCTCAACTATTGGGTCCAGGGATTCCTTTCTCGGCCTTTGTACTTTAGAAACCTTGTGGACCATTAATCATGGCCTCTATTACTCATCTCTGCAGATAAAACCCCAAACCATTCCTTCCCCAGGCCCACCTGCATGTTCCACCGGGACGTCAAACTCAAGATGGAACACTTCACCTACCCTCCTCTCCTCACTACGTCCCTCCTGCCTGTTACTCCTCTTGTATTTCCTTATGTGGTAGCCCATTTGGGCTGTCAAAATACCATAGACTAAGTAGCTTACACAATAATTTCTTTTTTTCCTTTTTTATTCTAAAAAGCCAGTCAAATTTAGCAGTGAAGCGTTGTATACTAACATTAGTGACGCTCATGTTAATATATTCTGATAACCAATTAACATTAAACCAGCTATGAGGAACGTAATTCTCACAGCTCTGGAGGCTGGGAAGTCCAAGATCAGGGTGCCGGCAGATTCAGTATCTGGTGAGAGCCCACTCTCTGACTCCTAGATGGTGCCTTCTTGCTGTGTCCTCATATCGGGGAATGGATGAGCTAACTCGCTGAGACCTTTGATAAAGGCACTAACTCTCATCATGAGGGCTCCACCTCATGACCTGATAACCCTCCAAAGGCGCAACCTCCTAATACCATCACCTTGAGGTTGGGATTCCAACATGTGAACTTTGGACTTACATAGGTGATATGTGCCTTATTTCTCTACCAATCATCCAAGTAGCTAATACTGGGCTTGATCTATCCAACATGATTTAATTCAAACCCTACCAGTCCCACATTAAACCAAAAAGGGGAAGGTAAAAATTTTTTGCAGGCTGGGCGTAGTGGCTTACGTCTGTAATGCAAGCACTTTGGAGGCCAAGGCGAGTGGATCACCTGAGTTCGAGAGTTCAAGACCAGCCTGACCAACATGGTAAAACCCCGTCTTTATAAAAAATAAAAATTTTTGCAGTTTTCTCCTCCCCTATCCACATGGGCCCCATGTGTCAATCTCTCAAGCATGTGTTTAACACACACTATTTAGACATATGAACACTGAGGTTAGAAAACCAGAATTCAAATACCAGGTCTGTACAATGTATTTAGCACTTCTAAGCCTCTGTTTTCTCACTGGTAAAATGGGAATAAAAATAATAACTTGGTAAAATTGCTATGGAGCTAAATGGGAAAAGCATTTAGCAACAATATTTACTCCAGAATAAGCACTAAGGAAGATTTAGTTAACACACATATTTTTTATTTATTAGCAGGATAGTAGTCTCCTCTATGGCCCCTCAAATTCTGAGAACACTTGGTCAGCAATCAGAAATGATGTGTGAATGATCAAATGAATGGTGGTTTCTCTAGGATCCCTAATTCTTCCCCAGCATCTGAAGTTTCTTCATAGAGAAAGAAGAGCTGACCAGGTACAGTGGCTCATGCCTGTATCCCAGCACTTTTGGAGGCTGAGGATGGATAATTGTTTGATCCCAGGAGTTTGAGACCAGCCTGGGCAACATAGGGAGACCTCATCTCTAGAGATAAAAAGAATAAAAGAAAAAATGAAGACTTCAGTTAGACTTCACAACAGTATCTTATCAGTAAGGACTAACATTTATAGAGCTGTTACTTTTGTGCAAGGACTGATTATATTACACGTATATATTTATTTAATTTTATCTTTGAGATGGAGCCTTGCTCTGTTGCCATGGCTGGAGTGCAGCGTCATGATCTCAGCTCATTGCAACCTCTGCCTCCTGGGTTTAAGCGATTTTCCTGTCTCAGCCTCCCACAGTGCTGGGATTACTGGCGCATGCCACTGTACCCAGCTAATTTTTGAATTTTTAATAGAGATGGGATTTCTCAACATTGGCTAAGCTGGTCTTAAACTACTGACCTCAAGTGATCTGCCCACTTTGGCCTCCCAAAATGCTGGGATTACAGGCTTGAGCCACAGTGCCCAGCCATATATTTATTTATTTTTAAATTATAAATCTGAAGTAAGAACTTATTCTTTTTTCTTTTTAGGTTTTATTTGTTTTCAAATTAGTGAAAACTTTTGTGGAGATAGGATCTCACTATGTTGCCCAGGCTTGTCTTGAACTCCTGACTTCAAGCTGTCTTTCTGCCTCAACCTCTGAAAGTACTGAGATTTCAGGCATGAGACATCGTGCCCAGCAGGAAATTTTTTTTTTTTTTTGAAAGAGGAAGAGAAAGGGGGAGAGAGAACAGAAATCTTGCTCTATTGCCCAGGTTGGAATGCAATGTAAAATTAGGCATTGAAGACCTCTTTGATGCCAATAATTGTGCTTAACAACGGGGACAGGAAGGAATAAGGGAAGAAAATAACAAACAGCCAGCCATTATCTCATTTGAATCTGTGAAATGCTATGCAGTTGCTGAAGAGCGATTTACTTCCAATTATATGGTCACTTTTAGTATAGGTGTAATATAGTACTGAGAAAAATGTATGTTTTATGCATTTGGGGTGGAGAATTCTATAAATATTTATTGAGTTTACTTGTTCCAGGTCTGAATTCAAATCATAAATGTCCTTGTTAATTTTATATCTCGTTGATCAGTCTCATGTTAACAGTGTGGTGTTAAAGCCTCCCGCTGTTAGTATGCGGGAGTCTAAGCCTCTTTATAAGTCATTAAGAACTTGTCTTATGTATCTGGGTGCTTCTGTATTGGGTGCATGTATGTTTATGATCATTAGCTCTTCTTGTTACATTGATCCTTTTACCGTTATGTAATGTCCTTCTTTGTTTCTTTTAGTCTTTATTACTATTAAAGTCTGTTTTGTCAGAGACGAAAATTACAACTCCTGTTTTTTTTTTTTTTTTTTTTTTTTGCTCTTGATTTGATTGGTGAATCTTCCTACATCGCTTTGTTTTGTTTGTGTGTCCTTGCACGTGAAATAGATCTAGATACAGCGTGCCATTAGGTTTTGACTTACTATGGTTATATTCTTTGCCTTTTGGTAAGTTTTTAGGATGACTGATACTGGTTGTTCCTTTCTGT
>CAUYLG010051808.1:0-35649 GCA_963573385.1 Cacajao melanocephalus | reverse complement strand
GTCTGTACTCTAAGAGGGCAAGATGCACATGTGAAAACCATCGATCGCTCCAACAGTTACAAAAGCAGGTTCAGGAGTGGAATGTGTCCAACAGAGAGTGAGCTATGAAGACAGCCACACAAGCTGCCACCACATCCTGGTCTTTGCTTCAGTGTGAAGCAGGGCGGGGCGGGGGGAGGGCAGGGGGTGCAACCCTCTACCTGTGACTCCAGACCGAGGCTGACGGGGTGGGGGGCAGGGGGTGCAACCCTCTACCTGTGACTCCAGGCCGAGGCTGACGGGGTGGGGGGCAGGGGGTGCAACCCTCTACCTGTGACTCCAGGCCAAGGGGCAGCTCTGGTTGTCAAGAGTGGGAGCAATGCTGAGTATTTAAAAGAAAGGTACGAATTATACAAATAAGTCATCCTACGGCTACCCCTAAAGTCTAGGGAAAGAAGAGAGTATCACTTGAAGATAAAGAAATGATACCATCTTCCACCCTAAGTCCTTCTCATGGAAAAGCCAACCCCCAGAACCCGGGGGGTTGGGGGGAGAACTGGTGAGGTGCTTGGACCCAGCAAGTGATCAAAGATGGTGAACTGGTCCCACACGGGGCAGAACCACCGCATCCTCAGGGCCTGAGAAATGACTGGTGGGTAGCAGGAGCTCAGGAAGCATTTACTGAACAAAGCAAGAAAAGCGGAGAGGAAGGGGGAGGGGGTGTGAGGGGATGTGGCCAGAGCTGCCCAGCCCAAGGCCTCTTCCTTCTACTCCCAGGACCTGGCCAGGAGAGTCCAGAGGACGAGATGGGAACAAATGCAGATACAGGAGGGACACCTCACACCCCAGACGTGCCCTCCACTCGCGGCAGGCCACTGAGGATCCAGCCTCCTCCTCGCCTCCCAGAGCTGACTGTGGCCGTGAGAGCCGTGGCTGAGACAAAGAAGGGTTGGACGGCTGCTGCCGACATTTCAGAAAGCTGCAGCCTTCTCCCTTCTTCAGAGACCAGAAACGTGAAGCTGGGCTTTCTGGCCACAGTTCAGGGTCCAGGGGCTTGGTGGGGCATTGTTCAAGCTAAACGGTCTTAATTCAAGTTCTCAGCCTTGGCGCCAATGACATTTACAGTGGGCTTCTTTGTGCTGGGGGCTGCCCTGTGCACTGCAGAACGTTCAGCTGCACACTGCTCCCTACCCCAGATGCTGGTGGCACCGTCCGGTCATGACAATCAAACTTGTCTCCAGTCATGGCCAGATGTTCCCTAGGGGACAAAAGTCACCCATAGTTGGGAACTACTTGGGTGAACCATTCAATTTGGGGAGATGCGAACCAGTGTCCCAAATACTTGCCATAGGAGGCCATGCACAGTCTGGCCCTCTGTCAACTTTTTTTTTTTTTTGAGATGGAGTCGTGCTCTGCTGCCCAGGCTGGAGTGCAGTGGTACCATCTCAGCTCACTGCAACCTCTACCACCTGGTTCAAGCAACTCTCCTGCCTCAGCCTCCTGAGTAGCTGGGATTACAGATGTGCGCCATCACACCCGGCTAATTTTTATATTTTTAGTAGAGATGGGTTTTCACCATGTTGTCCAGGCTGGTCTCAAACTCCTGACCTCAAGTGATCTGCTCACCTCAGTCTCCCAAAGTGCTGGGAATACAGGTATGAGCCACCACGACTGGCCCTCTGTTGACTTTTAAACATTCCATTCAATTAGACTGTCACTGTCAACCAGCTTAACACTCGTAATACAAAGGAGCATTTTCCATTTCATGAGCCTGGCCTTTTGCCTGCAATCTGTGCTGCTGTGCAGAGGTCTCTCCCCAACATCCCATTGACAGGCCCCATGGCCCTCGGGGGGGCCCAGCATTCCCACACCTCCTCCACAGCCAACGTGCTCACCTGAGCCTTTCCAACAGATTAAAGATCCTTTGGTTAGAGTCCCTTGCGCATTACGGACCAGGTAATACTTCAAGTGTTTCTGCTTCTTGGGTTGAGTGGTCAGTTTCAGATTTATATGATTGGAGAATTCCGTGAAGTAACAGAAGCCTTTCTTTCCACAGCCAACACAATTCCCAGAGAAACCTGGAGAAGGAAGCAAACCGTAAACACTGCCAACTCATTTCCAAAGTCCTTTTCAAATAAGACATAGTTCATCGAGACTCTGAAGGTTTGCTTCCTGTGCCACCAGGCAGAAAACTCCACAAGGCAAGTGCCCCACCCTCTTAGCCTGGCCCAGAGGTTAAGACAGCTTTGACTGGAATAAAGGAGGACCAAGAAGATTTAGTGATAGAGATGGGTCCAGGCAAGCTTGGAAGATTTAACGTGCTTGAGGGTCTACTTAAACACCTACATAGAGAGCAAACTCTGCAAGACAAGTTTGGGAGACGTCCCATTCCACTGTCTACACGCATCAGGCACCTGAAATGACGCCACAGGCTCTTATTTCTTCTGGGAGGGCCAGTCACAGACTCCCAAAGCAATTTGACTAGTGAAATGGGCTATGCTGGTTGACCTCTTAAGAGTCCAAAATTCCATCCTGCTATCGAGTTGATCCCATGAGTTGCTGAAAAGAAATCAGGAGAGGTCCACAATGCCTGGCCGGCACACTGGCGAGTGAATTCCGTGGCTTAGCAGCCAGTGGATGGAGATGCTCTGCTAGAATGTGGCTTTCGTGCTGCTGTTGGCCTCCACACCAGGCCTACAACTGCCTTTCTGGGAGGTGACGGAGGCTCCATCAGCTGTGAGGCTCTAAGCAGGCCTCCTATGCAGTAGCAATGATAAAACCACTTCTTGGAAGCTATTAAAATCCAGAGAATGTGCTTGAAAAGACCTTCATACACTGTAAAGCCTATTCAAACCGCAGGCATTGGGAGTGATGGTTAAGATGAGAAATGTGAAGACTTGGCTTCTGCCCTGGCTGACTGCTCTTGTTTAAACTATCTTAAGATGGCCTTGCTTCACCCACTGGTATGTCTGGTTTCTATGGGTCCAAGGTCCTTCGGCCTGGGAGATCTGGAAGCTAAGACTCATGTATCACATTCTCTGGTTAATAAGTCTACAAAGGTCATCGTGCCTTAGGCCGTGTGGGCCACCCGGCTCTGTGTGTAACTCTGCTCTGAAACAGTCTCTCTAAGGCCTCTGGCTAGTGCTCAAAACAACTCCAGTTAGTGAAGGTTAAAAACATCTCCACAGATAAATAAGACGTCTACATTACAGAAGCCCACTGGACTCTGATCTATTTTAACCACATTTAGTCTTCCTCAAAAGACGTTAGAAATAAGGACAGACTACTTGGCCTCGCCATAGGACAGTTACAGGATAATTGACCCTCCATGCCAGCAATTCCTTCTGTGCCAGCACAAACAGTAAGGTACCGAGAGACGTGAAACACTGTCCTCTACACACGCTCGCTTTCCATGGGACAGGCAGGGAACTAACGTGCACAGGGAACCAGAGCCATTCCTGCCATTCATCTCAATCCACAAGTGACACAGGAGTCAGTCACTCTGGAGGAAAAATTCTTCTTTGTGAAATCAGAGAACCAGAGAGGCCAACTGTTCTAATCCATAGGTACAGAAACTGTGGCATTCGACTCTAGCCTGAGGATGACGTTCTTACTCACAGGCCTGGCATCGGAGGCTACCCCGATGCCCTCCAGCCTTCATCTCCAGCTTTGTTCCTGTCCCTCCTCTGATATGCTAATTCCCAGCTGGACTCCCCTGCCTCTCAACCCAGCCCACTCCCACTGCCCTGCACCCACAGGCTCATCCTCTCCTCTGGGGGCCCCACCTGTGCACCTCCAGCCCTCATTCAACATCCTGTTCAGATGCCCACCCCAAGAGCCTCCTGCGACCCAAAGGCTGGCTCACACTTTCCTCCAGACTCTAGGCTCTTCCTGCAGCTCAGGGGCCTCTGAACATCCTCCTTAGTGATTGAAATTCATGTCTTTTTCCCATCATTACTCCTCTAGGTTCACAGCATGATTGCACCTGTGAGCTGTGTGTGCGCAAGTGTACGTGTACTGACTCATGCCCAGCACGTGGCGGGCAGCCAGTTAATACTGAGAGGGAAGAAAGGAGAGAGGAAACAGGGTAACTGTAAGCAGCATCCTGTTAGGGTTTCTGCAAGCGCTCTGAGGAATAACCTCATGTCTTTGTTCATTCATTTGTTTCCAACTTAGGGACGCTTGAGATAACCACAGCTCAACTGCTGCCTAAGAACAAGGCCCAAGGGCGTCTAAGCTTGGATGTTAAGAAGATGGATGAACAGGAAACAGAACCGCAAGATACTAAGAGCCACTTGCCAAGGCCGGGCTGTCATCCCTCTCCAGTGACAGCTAGGCAGGTTACAGGCCTCTGTCCCACGAGAAACACGGGCGGGGACCATCGCTGTGCTGCAGAGGCTGTCTCCTCTGCTGGGATGGGAAGCACAGAAGACAGGGTGCCCTTTGTAGTTCAGCAAGGAGGGTGGACACCCTGGGTCTCGCTGGTACAGGAAGCATTTAGGGACCCAGCAGGCAAACTGCTTTTCTGCTTTGGCAAAAACGTTCTGGTCAGGAGACCCAGCTGCTCTTCTGAGAGGTGTCTTGGAGAGACAGCCACAGAGGCCAACCAAGAAAACCACAGACAGCTTCCCAACCGGCCCTGGGGAAATGCCAACTCTTTCAGAAAGTATTGGAAAGGCAACAAAACTTTTCATGAGAAAGAGGAAAATAATGAGCCGTTCTCTTCTACCTTAGGACCTGGAAGTCTAGAATGTTTTCTTTATATGATAGGCTTATAAAGCATTGGGATCCTGCCTGAAATCTCAAATCCCTGCTGGCTGTGGATATCCAGAGTTGAAATTCTTGCTTCGGTGTCCTCACCATGGGAAACAGTCCATCGTAAACACAACTCCTGTCACCACTCATGGCCATACCCTGTGATTTTCCCATGGGTCTAGTTTAGTAGCTGCAGGTAGCATTTGTTTAATAAGCACGTCCTGGGAAGATATGTGTGCTGGCCACTGAGCAAGGCTCTCCCCTTCTGCTGAAAGGATAGCGTCCACTACCCCCACCCCGGCAGGTGAGTGTGCAGAAGCCTGGATGCCGGAGGGGTCTGAGTTCAATCCTAACTACAGTCAGGTGATGTGGGGCAGGTAACTAACACCTCTGAGCTTTGCTTTCCTCAACTGTCAACAAGCCAACAACAGCTAACATTCACAGCACACCTACTACGGGCCAGCCACAGTGCCAAGCACGTTATAAACATTCTCATTTAAACCTCACAATGCCCGACAAAACAATCAGTAGCAGTGTCCCAGTTTACAGGTGAAAGCATTGAGGCAGAGAGAGAGATAGAAACTCATGCACAGTACAAGGTGACCCAGCCACAGCTACAGGGTGGAAAGTGCTGGAGTTAGGATTGAACTCATCTCCTCCCAAAAACCCACCTTGTAGGAGCACTATGGGGGTTAAGTACCCACGAGATGTTTAACATGTCAAGGGTACTCTGCAAGCATCCCTCCTTCCTCTCCCCTGGACTAAGCTGTATTAGGAAGGAGAGCTCAGTGGGAGTGGGGGTCAGGACACTTACATGTGGCCCTATGAGGGCAACTATATAACCCCCTACAACAATGTGAGACGTGAGAGAAGTAGCTCCATTTCTCTGCATTACCATCCTAGGGGTGCAACTATATAGCCCCCCATAACAGTGTGAGACATGGGGGAAGCGGCTCCATCTCTCTGGGTTTCCATTGTCCAGCCATCAAAGGGAAGGCTAGGACTAAATGGGCCCTATGCCTCCTTCTAGGACCAAAGTGACATGATTCTTGTTGGAAGCAGCCATAGGTGGCTTCCTTCAGACTCAGTAGCGTCTGAGCACTTGGCTCATAGCAGGCTGGAGGTGGCCCAGATTTACTGATGGGCCCACTCCCTCTGCAGAGAGGGTCCTCCCACCAAACCTCAGGAATGCCTCTAGAAGCCCACCTGTACCTGACCTTCCTTCCAGAACCACAGTCCAAGGAGATAAGGCTTACAGCCACTACACCAGACCTGGGAGCTGCAAACCAGCCCCCTGGGCCTGACGCCTCCATCCCATGCCGTCCCAGGAGAGCGGATGCTCAGAATGGCCTCGATCTGGCCACTGTCCCCGCACAGAGGACCACTTAGCCCAAGTCATCAACTCTCTATGAAAAAATCCAAATCCAAATCTGACACATACTTTTATGCACAAATACGTTTAGAAAAAAAAATATGATAGGAAATGAACCAGATGCTCTGGGCAAGACATAGATTAAAAATACTTGGTTCATTCATTGGGTATTGTTTTTGGTTAAAAAATAAAAAAGTGGTCCCTGACTGTTAGGAAGAAGGAACAGAAACAATTACATAATACCAGGATTGAGGCAGAAGTACCAGTGGCAACAACAGCAGTTCCTCAAATTTGGGCAGAATTTTCAAGTTTATAAAGATCGTCACATAAAGAGCTGAGTCATCCTCAAAACCGCAGTCAGGTACAGCATACATCATTATCCCCTTTGTAGGTGGCAAACCTATAGCCCACAAGGCAGGAAGAACTTCTCTACCGAGATGGGACTGACTGTTCCAGCACAATGTGCTACGGGGAAGAATGGAGAAACAGCAGGAGTAATTTAGGAAGGCAATTCCAGGAAGACATCCCAGCAAGTGGGATTTAAATGGGGCCTGAACAGCAACTCTGTGTTCCTTCCAAGTAATGAGGCTTGGAAGCCCATGAGCTCAGACAGGCACACACCATACCCAGCGACTAATGACCACCCTCCTCGTGCCTGAAAATAAACAGTGACGGGATGAAAATACAATCAGCTTTAGCCCATTGCATCGTATTAATTGAAAAAAAAAACAAACAGAATCTAGCATGGATCTACTGTGATTACCAGCTGGTAAACATTATTTTATATCCCCACCTGGATGGAGAATGGAAAATACCACAGGCAAAGAAAAACAAGGTGTTATATATGTGTGTGTGTGTGTGTGCACACACCCAGAGCCCCTGCCTTGGTATTACATGTATATATATGCACCCAGAGCCCCTGCCTTGGTGTTTTTTATATATATATACACACACATGCACCCAGAGCCCCTGCCTTGGTATTTTGGCCACATCCCAGCTCAAGTGTAGAAATGACCTCCTTGTGTCAGCGAAGCCTGAGGAGCTGTATCAGGATTCCGGATGAAACAGGAAGTGGGGCGGGGGTCCCAGGTGTCCCCAAGGAGAATGGAGTGTTCAGGAGTGGTAAATAGTATGATGTTGGGAGGTCTGAAACATGTGACTCTCAGGCCATCGTACTCCTCTAGAATCCTGCAGTAAGTTCATAACTAGTTCTTCTGCCTCAGTTTCTCCTTTTGCATAAAAATTGTGTGTCTGACTTCTAACAAATCTCCCTAAAACACAATTTAAAACACAGTCATCTAAATTTTACATTTAACACTCTAAATTTCCTAAAAAATATATCAATTACAAGGGCAAAACTAGGGAGGAAGGACCTACACATTGAGAAACATTTAAGAGACACAGCAACCAAATGCTTCAGGAAGAACCCTCTCTGGATCTTGATACAAATGCAACAATTGCTTTAAAAAAAAAAAAAAGCATAAGATACAATTTGAACACACTGAATATTTGATCATATTAAATAGCTGTTAAGTCTTATAGATATGATAATGGTATTAGATTTCTAATGAAAAGCCATTATCTTTTTCTTTTTTTAAACGGAATTCCACTCTTGTTGCCCAGGCCGGAGTACAATGGCTTGATCTCAGCTCACTGCAACCTCTACCTCCCGGGTTCAGGTGATTCTGCTGTCTCAACCTCCTGAGTAGTTGGGATTATAGGTGCCCGCCACCACACCCAGCTAATTTTTGAATTTTAAGTAGAGACGGGATTTCACCATGTTGGCCAGGCTGGTCTCGAACTCCTGACCTCAGGCGATCCGCCCGCTTCAGCCTCCCAAAGTGCTAAGATTTCAGGCACGAGCCATCGTGCCTGAAACCATTATCTTTTAGAGATATGTGCGGAAATATTTACAGATGAAATGATACAATGTCTGGGATTTGTTTCAAAATAATCCCAGAAAGGGAGACGAGGGGGACATTATCAGTGAAACAAGATTGGCCATGTGTTGGTAACTTTAAAGAAGGCTAGATCACCTCATTTCATGAGACTCTGTACTTCTGTAGTGTGAAAATAGCTCCTTGGGTAATGCATCCTTTTCCAAGCAGCACCCAGCAGGGCACCGCACCCTGCCACACTCTCTGCCAGCCTCCACTCCAGCCACAGAGCACTCTAGCCACTTCTGTCATGTGCCATGCTGTCAGGCACAGTGAGTTCCCTCTGCTGAGATGCCCTTCATCCTCCAGGACCTGGGCACCAGGGCCAGACCATCGGGGTTCAAACAGCTGGGTTGTCCTGGGCAAGTCAGTTAGGCTCTCTGTGCCTTCATTTCTATATGTAACTCTAGACAATAATGGACCTACCGCATTGGCTATTTTAACTCATTTTGTGCAGTTTCTGGCACATGACAAACGCTCCAAAAGTGCTGACTGCTATTAGTGTTTGGTTTCTGTTGTTATGCTCCAATTTGCAAAATTCCATTCATTTTTCAGGGCCTAACTCAGATACCACATCCTCCCATTCCCTTCCTCACTGGGAGCCAGGGTGCCCTCCGCATCCCCCGAGCACCTTACCCTTTCTGCTAGACCAGGTTGCACAAGGATGCATTGTAAGGTATATTGACAGAGTCATTTGCTGTGGACTTCTAGGCTGAGTCTTGGTGTGCCTACGTCCCCCTACTCTTCCCCTAGATGTAACTGAAGGTCCACGTTTCCATTTCACGTTATATGTTCAATAAATGCATACTGAATTATTTGCCTGCTGAATGAACAAAGGACTCGTTTACTCCCATCTAAGAAAGAACAATCTAGCAGGATATGTTTTCCTTTTTTATGTCTGAGCTGTCAACCAATTTAGATAAATCATCAGACAATAAACTGAAACACACAGCTAGATTTTAATCTTTCAGCTTTTTCAGATAAAATCCCTGAGTTGATTAAAAGTCCCTAAAAAAGTCTCCTCACACTGCTGCTTCCGGAAAGGTATTCCCCAGCCTGTGTTTTATAGATCACTAAAAAACACTGAACCTACCACTGCAGGGCTGGAGGGGACCCCCTTGTCCTGTGCAGCCATCAGACTTAATTGCAGGAAACTTAAGCGGTGTTAAGTATGCAAGCTGAGAGCATAAAGTTATTTTAAAGGAAGAAAGCCAATGGTATTACCAACCAGACCTCATTACCCATTTCAGATGGCTTTTGGCAAGCAATTAACAAAGCTCCTACTTCCTCTCCTCGATGAGCTGGTGCTGTTACAGGGCTGGTGGTTGAAGGAACTGAAAGATCCTCCTCTCCGAGGGCCAAGAGGCAGAGCCTCCTTGATTTACTACCCGAGCAATTCATTTACAGTCACAAAGTGGAATCCAGACGAATCCTCAGCCACCACCAGATCAAACACTAAGGCGGTCACCCAGCACCGCCTCCCCGGACTCACTTTCATCCTGGGCAACTGTCATAAGCATTCAGTCTGTCATTGAATCATTCCATCGGCTTCTTTGCCAGAGTGGATTTTCTGGATGATTCTGTTTTAGAGAACTAGTTATAACAAGTCCATGGGCCTGCCTTAAGACAGTTGGCTAAAATGTTTTCTCTCCTTCGTCATTGTCTGGTGGTGCTGTCCCTCCAGTGAGCATTCACCTGCCCTGTGTCAGAGTTCACACACCTGTGTGTCCCCAGCTCCCTTGTGGCAGGAGCCATTTCATTTTCTTCTCCCCAAGCTCTCCTCTCTCCATCCTTCATCCTTTGCACAGCGCCTCAGACATAGTGTGCTCAATAACTACCCACGGGAGTGAGTGTATCCACCCAGCTTTGGGGGCCTTATCAAGCGCAAAACTGGAGGCTTCAATGTCTAAACCCACGGAAAATATATAAGAGATTGTGGGGTTTTTCGGTCTAGAAGTTTTCCCCATAAATTCTCACAATCAAGCTTGCTTCTACATGAAGACTGTTCCTGAGGCTTTAGCTGAAGTGGATCGTTACCAATCCCGCCTCCTGCCCAGATTTCCTCCAAAGAAGATGCCAGGCCAGGTCAGGGGAGCGGACCCACAGTCATGGGATGGGAACAGACTGCCAAAGGGCCAGGGCACATGTGGTAGTGGCCTCCCCACTTCATGGATGAGGACACAGAAGCCCAGGGGGCCGCACAGGGACCTGTGGCCGGATGCAGGACAGGAACCCAGGTCCCTGGGCTCTTGCTCCACACCTCAGGTGACCCTAGATTTTGCTCCACAATGGGGGAGCCTGCTGAGGGAGGGCCTGGCACACAGTAAGAGCTCAATTACATCATATGTGCAAAGGCAGCCAGGCTTGGCAAGGCCTGGCCTCAGCTCTGCACTTAGGGCCTTAGTGGTCCAGTGGTTGTTGGAAAGATCAAAGGCTAGTGATGCCGATGGTTAGAAGGAAAAGCAGCAGCTCCCCCATACTGACCTTGACCATAACATGGTCAAGACCATGTGGGACGGTACCGGGTAGAATCTGGAGCCAAGAAGACTTGAGTTTGAATCCTGGCTCTGTCCTCTTTACTCATGTGCCCTTGGGAAAGTTAACAGATGCAAGCCCACCTGTGAAACTGGGGTAATAAAGACTACCTCTTGGCTGGGCACGGTGGCTCATGCTTGTAATCCCAGCACTTTGGGAGGTCAAGATGGGCAGATCACTTGAGGCCAGGAGTTCGAGACCAGCCTGGCCAATATGGTGAAACCCTACTCTACTAAAAATACAAAAATTAGCCAGGTGTGGCGCACACCTGTAATCCCAGCCAACTGGGAGGCTGAAGCATGAGAATCACTTGAACCCTGGAGGTGGGGGTCACAGTGAGCTGAGATAGTGCCACTGCACTCCAGCCTGGGTGACAGAACAAGACTCCATCTCAAAATAAATAAATAAACAGATCATGTCTTGAGAGATGAGTGGTAAACCAAAGGGGAGAATAGATCCAGGGTGCCTGGCAGTCATTCAGGACAGCAAAGTTCTGGAGGCAGGAATGCACTCGGCCCCATTCTCCCCTGCCTCCGTCGGCTGTTTCTGAGACTGTCTACGACAAGGTGTGTCACCCATTCTTAACACAAGCAGGCACTTAGGGAGGTTTGAATAATAAATGTATGAAAAATGAATACTGAATGCTGAGCTTTCTACAGGGAAGCAGTCACACTGTAAATGCATCTCTTTTGCATTCCATTCTACAAAAAGATCGTCTACCAAAAAATATAAACAGAGCTGCAGGCTACACCTGGGGTCCCAAAGGTGCTCCCTCTGTTGCCACTGCCCCATGCCATGACCTCCCTTGCCCCTGCTCTACCTCTGTGCAGAAGGAGCCACAAAGGAGGACAAAGCAGGACTCACCAAGAAGAGCATTGTGGCCGTTGTCATCTGGCAAGAACCTCTTGTCAACGGCGCACACCAGGAGATGGTCCGGCAGGCTGGGGGACTTGGCCCCCACGAGGAGAAAGCCCGCAGGGACGTCAATGGGCTCGTTGGAAATGGAGACGAGGCGCAGGTCCTTCCCGGCCTGGCAGAACCCTAGGAGGAGTGGACAGGGCTCACAAGCTGCCCAGGGCTTCCGGAAGCGGGGCACAGGGGCAAAGGGAGCAAACATTCTGGGTGTGCTCAGGAGAAACCCTTACCTCTGGGTGTGCTTAACCTCAAAATTAAATCCTGAGAGAGAAAACTGTAAACATACATGGCTGGGCGCGGTGGCTCATGCCTGTAATCCCAACACTTTGGGAAGCCGAGGAGGGTGGATCACTTGAGGTCAGGAGTTCAAGACCAGCCTGGTCAATGTGGTGAAACCCCGTCTCTACTAAAAATATAAAAATTAGCTAGGCGTGGTGGTGGACACCTGCGATCCCAGCTACCTGTGAGGCTGAAGCACAAGAATCGCTTGAACCCGGGAGGCAGAGATGGCAGTGAGCTGAGATTGTGCTGCTGCATTCCAGCCTGGGTGACAGAGTGAGACTCCATCTCAAAAAAAAAAACCACAAAACTATAATCGTAGTTATCCACAACACACAGATCACATATTATTTTTCTATCAGTGTCACCATGTGATCCACATTAATGTGCAAATGAAGCTTAACAGGAATAAATTTTAAACACATGATGGCAAATTGAAACGTAAACAAGATAAATCCATAAGAAACTCAGGGTTTCCTGATGTTTCTTACGTGCTGCATTTTACGGGGATGAGAAAGAAGCCAACATGAAAAATGAAGGGTGAGAATGTGTTAGCATCGGTTTCCTCTAGGGGGTCTTGGGGAGGACTGGCGTCCAGGACACAGACACAGAGCAGCCCGGGAGCATGAAGACTCTCACATTCCATGCCCCTTCGGAACCTTTTGCATTTTAGAGCTTGTAAATATATTTCCTATTCAAATAATATGTTTCTACAAATATCTGGGGGAAAAGGAAAAAAAGAGAATCAGCTGAGATTAAAATGGATAAGCCCTTTCCAGGGTCTTGTCCCAGGTAAGGGCACAGTCAGCCCCATCTCCTGGGCTTCCTGTAGCTTTGGCTCCCAACTGAGACCAGAGAGGGAGCCCTGATAAGCCCAGGCCTTCCAGCAGAGCTCTACAGTACGTCATGAAGACTTTCCTCCCGCGTGTGGGGCTTACCCATTCACCACGCATTTGCTCCATGGTCTCCCCTGTGCCCTGGGCGGGGGCAGGAAAAGGCAACACATCTGAGGCCGAGACACCGACAGGCGTGGGGCCAGCACCACCACACACCAGGCGCCAGTGAGGCAGGCTCCGCAAAGCTCTCATCTCACCACCTGCAGCAAAGTGTGGCTGTTCCCGTTTTGAAGATATGGAAACTGAGGCTCAAAGAGGTTGAGTGATTTGCTGCAAGCTACAGAGAGGTGGACCAGAAGGGGAGGCCAAGGTGACTCCCAGGTTTGGGGCATGACAAGGTTTGGCTGTGCCCCCACCCAAATCTCATCTTAAATTGTAATTCCCACAATTCCCACAGATTGTGGGAGGGACCAGGTGGGAGGTAACTGAATCAGTGGGGCAGGTCTTTCCCATGCTATTCTCGTGACAGTGTCTATGTCTCATGAGATCTGAAGGTTTTCAAAAGGGGAATTTCCCCGCCCAAGCTCTCTTGTCTTGTCTGCCGCCATGTGAGATGTGCCTTTCACCTTCCACCGTGATTGTGAGGCCTCCCCAACCACGTGGAACTGTAAGTGTAAGAAACCACTTTATTTGGTAAATTTCCCACTCTTGGGTAGGTCTTTATCAGCAGTGTGGAAATGGACTAATACAGGGTAGTTCCCTGCACTGGCTTGGGGAAGGGAAGCCAATTCGCCAAGCTCGAGTCAGGGTTGTGCAGCAAACTCCGAGCGCACAGCACAAGCTCTCAGCACAGGACCAAGCTGCCACCCACCAGCGTCTCCAGGCCTCAGTTTCTCAACAGTGAAACTGTACCACTCCTGACTGCACAGGGACCCTGAGAGTATGTGGATCTGCCTGTTCAGCAGTCACAAATGATAAGCAAGAAAGATTACTCCAGCTGGGCGCGGTGGCTCACACCAGTAATCCCAGCACTTTGGGAGGCCAAGGCGGGTGGATCACCTTAGTTCAGGAGTTTGAGACCGGCCTGGCCAACATGGCGAAACCCCATCTCTACTAAAAATACAAGAATCAGCCGGGCATGGTGGCAGGTGCCTATAATCCTAGCTACTCGAGAGGCTGAGGCAGGAGAATCTCTTGAACCAGGGAGGCAGAGGTTGCAGTGGAGCCAAGATCACACCACTACACTCCAGCCTGGGCGACAGAGTGAGACTCTGCTAAAAAATAAATAAATAAATAAAAATAAAATAAAATAGGAAGAAAGATTCTCCTAATCATTTCTGAGTTCAATATGCTGTGCGAACAGGCCTGAGTAGGGAAAATTATTCTAGTTTCCAAGCAACCAACACAGAAAAATGAATGTCTGGCTCCCAAGCCACTGGTCAAGTTGAGGCTATCCAAAGAGTGGCACAGAGGCTGCCTTAGCATCCCAGCATGGGGTCTCCAGAGCTCCTGGCTCACGAGGGCAGGCTGGGCCAGCACCTGCTGGGAGCCCACGGGCACAGCTCACACCTCAGGGCACAGGAAGGGCAAAGAGGACCCCTGAAGCACACAGTCACAGGCCCAGCCACTGGCCCGGCCACCACCTCCATGCAGCATAGCGGGCACTGCCTGGCCAGGAGCTGGCAGAGCTCACCGTCTGTTGTGCAGCATCCTTCAGGCGGAGGGTGCAGCTGGAAAGGGTTTGGGAGGCTGTTTGGTTCCAGCCCTCCTTCTCCCTCTTCTTCCTCTTCCTCGTCCACTCGGCTACCACCTAGATGGGGAAAGCAGAGAGATGAGCAAGGCCGCCACTGTCTGGGCTCAGAGCTTCCTCCAGGCCTTTCCTCTGCCTGGCTTCTCAGGCTCAACAAGCCCAGGACCTACGAGACTAATCCAGAATGGGTTCCACTCATCCTTAACAAGCACTCAGCAAGTCTAGCTAGTTCAGAATTAACTTATCCTTACAGACACTCTGGAAGTCCAGTTTTATCACCCTTCTTTACCGGAGGGAAAAGCTGAGGCTTGTTCAGGTTGGATGACTCGGCCAAGGTCACACTGCACACAGGCCTTGGCCTCATAACTCCAAATTCAGGTTCGCTTCTCTTCCACCTGCTACAGCTGGACATACACTAGAGGTTTAATATGCACAGACCTGGTTGACAAGGACTGAGCGCAATGCCTGGACACAGTAGCATTCCAAAAACATTTGTGTAGGGGGTACCACAGTGTCACATGTAGACCATTTTACAAATAAGGAAACAGAGGCTCAGAGAGATCCAGTGATTGGCCCACAGCTATTCAACTATGTGCTAAGTCGCATGGCATGTGCCCAGACGTGTCTGATGCCCAAGCTGATGTTCTAGCACCTAAACTGCCCTGCTTCGTTTGGGGTAGTATGAACTGCTTTGCATAATACAAGACAGCAGTCAAACTGCACATTAATTATCCCCAAGGGAAGAACACATGTACACATTACTGGACACACAGACACACAGACACACACAGACACACACACACACACACACACACACACACACACAGCCATTCTAGAACAGGGTCAAGTATGGTATGGATGTAGGAAACTTTTTTTAAGTGAAACAATATTTCAGAAGGAATGGTCACTGTGGAACAGGTCAGGAGAGCCCAGAAGTGGCCATGGATATCCCGCCGCCCCCTCGGCACGCGCTCTGTCCCTACAAGGAAATGAATGTCGCTCAGCTCCAGCGGGCAGGCTCTCTGCCCTCACTCATTCCTATATTCCAGGCACCACACAAGAAAGCTAAGTATGACTGTGTGTTGGGCAGCCCAGTGGCTCTGGGTCCACAGAGTCGCACCTTAGTCACCAAGCACTGCTGGGGAAGGCGGGATCTCAGGCTGTTGAAGTTTAGTCCTGCCAACTTCTTGTAAGTTACACATTTGGGGTAAAAGTCTCTCTCAACTTCTCTTATGTTTAAATGTCATTTAATAAACAGCATATAGATTTCTTCAGGGAACACGGTCATTAAGAACATCCTTAAACACACTGGGCTAGGATACAGGCACTCTTTGCTTTTTTTTGTTGTTGAGATGGAGTTTCACTCTTGTCACCCAGGCTGGAGTGCAATGGTACAATCTCAGCTCACTGCAACCTCCGCCTCCTGGGTTCAGGCAATTATCCTGCCTCAGGCTCCCAAGTGACTGGGATTATAGGCACCCACCGCCACGCCCAGCTAATTTTTGTATTTTTAGTAGAGACACGTTTTCATCATGTTGGCCAGGCTGGTCTCAAACACTTGACTTCAGGTGATCCGCCTCGGCCTCCCAAAGTGCTGGGATTACAGGTGTGAGCCACCACACCCAGCCTGCTTCGTATTTGTCTTCTCCTCCAGTGTTGGTTTATTTGCTGTCGTGTCTCAAACTCTCACTTAATTTGGCTCTGACACCATCCATCCATCCAGTGGGCTAAGTGGCCTAGGTTAACAATGAAATTATGTGTAGTAGAAAGAGACTGGACCGGAAATCAGGGGGCTCAGGTTTCAGTACCGGTGTGGGCCACTGCCTATGGCTAAGCTGAGAACACACCTGGGAATGGCTGCATGTGATTCTGCTAAGTTCTAAGAAAGGGAATTCAGACTTTCAGAAGGCATGAAAGAAGAGGGTCGTCAGCCTCAAAAGGTCAAAGAAGAGCTCAAAATCTATAAGTAAGAAAGCAGGATTAAAGGTCAAAGGTCTCCATCAGATATGCCAGGGGCTGTGACGGAATATCCCCCAGCAACAGGCTCGAGGGGACATTCCTGCCCAGGAGCAGACTAAACCAGACGTGTTTGGGAAACACATCTAAACCAGCTGGACTGGGAGCTTAGAATCCTAATAACAAGACACAGAAACTCAGGGGCCCTTTCCTCCATTCCTACAACGCTACTGCTTTTGATACTGACATGCAATTGTGTTTTCTTTCCATGAGCAGAAACTCTATGGCATTCTAAGCAGGTGGGACTATAGGATTTTACCTGTGTCCTGTTTAATTAACAAATGCTTATCCCAAAATGCTGGAACAGTGTTTGTTTTGTTGATCTTTCTTCTTTAAAAAGAACCAAGAATGTATGAAGGGTTTTTCCCCTAGAAGAAGGTGGTAGGTTAAGAGCCCTAATTCAAAGGACAAAGTAATAAGACCCCTGCTAAATCCCCCTCACAAATACATAAAATGTCAGCAGATCCAGGGGTGTTCCGTATACCAGCACCCCAGTCATAAAAACCATCTTTAATGTCATTGTCTGAGGAAGGCCAGCAATGAGATAAGAAGCCCCGACAAACAGATAAAACGAGATGTGGCCTGGATAAGCCTGTCTGTGCCATGTTTGTGCAGAAAGCAGGGCTCTAGCAGAGTGCTTGGTTTATGGTAACATTTAGCAAACCAAAAAGAGTCTGTCTCTTCCCACCAGCCCCCGCTCAGCCCCCTTGTTTCCCTGCACTAGAAAACCAAACTCTCAGAGGACTTCTCTCTTCTGTTTGTCGGACAAATGGGAAAATCATAGGGCTTGTTCCAGTTTTCTTACCAACGTGAAGCTGGACAAGCCAATGACAGCTGGCAGGGAACCTTTGACCCCAGCACCAGAGGAGTGAAGGTCTAAGCCCCAGAGCTGTCCCTGGACAGTACCACATGTCCATCAGCAGACAACAGCACCCCAAGCTGTTGGAATGTCACGCACAGCCTCCCAGTTAGAGATGGGCAGAAAGCATCTGTCAAGATCTTTAAATAGGAGGGAAAGCTGATTTGGAATCCTCAAAGGGCTTTCTACTCCTCTCTACCCCTGTGGGCAGCCCCGAGTCTACTCAACCCCTTGTCTGTCCCCTTTTTAATCTCAGAGCTTGGCCAAAGCAGAGTATACAACTGCTGCTCAGCCACTTAAGGGTCCAGGAGCCAACCTTCCATCTTCCCAAATCACAGATTCAATTACTTCACCTCGGGAGGTGAAAGCACTTTGCGGATTTTAAGGTATCACTTAAATAAACATTACCATCAATATCACGAATATTAATCAATCATTAGCCACAAAGCTCTTCAATACTGTAGAAGCAGAGGATGACCAGGTAATTCATATTCCACCAAAGTCTTTCAACTGGCCAAAAACAGTCCATCAAATACCCTCCAGCCATTCCTCATCTCCCCATAAAGTCACAGGCACGTCTCCCATGGCAGGAAACAGCAGTACTTTTGCTGTGAACACCAGAGAATTCGTGGTTTTCCTAATGCATGGTTTTGACCACAGTCTGGTTTCTTTCATAGCCAGGTTTGGTTCTTCCAGGGGTTTAGAAGGGCCATTTGCAAGGTTAATTTTTTAAGGATGTTTTAAATAATGACACAGAAACATCTCCCTGCTAGAATAAGGAACTAGATCTCACACAAGCTCAGTGCGGGGGCTGCGCGGGGCGGGGGCTTGAAGACAGGCAGACAAGCACCTCCTTGTTTTTCTCCAGGTACAATTCTCTCCAACGCAACCATCCCCTTCCACATACGCACTCACGCATGGCAAGACCACCCTAGCACAAGGCCTGGCTCACTGAGTGCTTTCTTCTTTAATTGTATTTAATTAATTTTCGTTTCAAAGCACAGCCCCTTTTCATTTCAATAGCTAAGTGAAGCCTACGGGTAACTTCAAGTCAAAGACATCAACTTACAAAAAGAACTTCCATGACAGAGTTATCTCATAATACGGATCGCTGAACGGTTACTTCTGACATGGAAACACATGGCTATAAAATCATTTCATTCTCTGCATAATTAAGTAAACTCTAAAAAGTCATCCCTATACCCGAAGAGAATTTAATTGCTTATTCTTGGCATATATTAAATGTATAAGATCTGCTTCTGGTTTTTAGAAATTTCTAAAAGCTCTTGTACCTATTACTTCGCAAAGTTATAGCCACGAATCACAGGACAAAGAGAAGGAATATATTGCTGAGGGTTAAAAGCGTGTTAAAATTTGCTTTTCCAAGTGAAAATGTCAAACCTTGTAATAAGAGTATAAGTAACTACCGATTGAGAACAATTTGTCCTCTTCTTTCTCCTACTGATTCAATGAATAATTTCATTTCTTGCAACTTTATGGCTGAAACTTACACATTTTAGCCAAAGTAAGACCTTGTGCACAGTATTTTTTTCTAATAATTCTTTTCTGCTAGATTCAATGTTTTTTACATAAAGTTTCAAGTTCTGGTGCGAACATTGACTGCGCACAATAAAAGAAATATACAAATAAAAGCAATGTGCATCTCCTACCTTCTAGTGCGGCAAGCTGCTGCTCAGCTTCCAAGTACAGCTGGGAGAAGATGGGCCGGGGCACCAGGTTGTTGGACCGCAGGGATGCCTCGATGGAATTGTGCAGGACCTCTTCAAAGCGTGTCGTCTTCAGCTGTCCAGCGTAAGAATTTCCCATCTTCAAGAGGATGGAGTCTTCTGTTTAAAACGGCATCTCAGATTCAGTGCAAAAGCCTGACTCCACGCAAGATTAGAAGGTGAAATCGCTGCAACGAGGAAGGGCCGTCTGACCTCCGCTCAGCAGAGACGAGGGCGGCCGTCCTCAGCTGTAGCTACTGCCAGGCAATTACAGGAAGTTATATAAGTAACAGCTTTCTCTAACTTAGCACTCAGCAGAGCCCGACACCTTTTAGAGTATTTCACTAGGAGTTGCCTCTTGCCATCCCCAGGGTTCACAGGACTCCCACTTTTCCCAGAGATACGGTCCTGCCCCTGAGAGTTCCCAGACGGATGACGTTTCATTTTCCATGACCTGCAGACAAACGGCCCTTCGACACTCTTGTAAGTGACAGCGACTGAGCAATCTACCACAACCAGTCCCCAGATTTGAGGATTAGAAGAGCCTGCCTCCCCCGCAACCCCCACCCCCCTCCTTCCCAGAAGATCAGCTAGCAGCTCTCCCATCACTGCCTTTGCTGGTAAAAGGCTGATTAGGCTCATTCTTCCTTTAAAATGTTTTTTAATCTACTAAATGTTTCCATGATTCAGGTAATACAGAATTACATCTGGAAAACCTGGAAATCACAATGGAGTGAGAAAACAGAGAAAATCACGAATACTTCTATCCCCCAAGAGATTTATTTTCTATCCCCTATTTCTATCCCCCCCAAAATTACAGAGAACCACTGTGATTTTTTTTCTATAGCAGCTTGAGATATAATTCATACACCTTATCACTTAGACAACTCAATGGTTTTTCGTATACTCAGTGTTATGCAACTATCCTACGATCAATTTTAGAACACTTTTGTCACCCCGAAAGGAGACCGCAGACCCATCACTCTGCAGCCCTCCAACCCCTCCAGCTGGAAGCAACAATTAATTTATTTTCTGTTTCTATAGATTTGCTCATTCTGGATACTTTGTATAAACGGAATCATTCAGTGTGAGGTCTTTTGTGACTGGCTTCTATCTAACATTAGCACAATATTTCTAAGATTCATCTGTGTTTTGCATGAATCAATACTTGGTTCCCACTGATGTATTTTGATGTATTGTTTTAGACTTCTTTTCAGAACTTGTGGGTGGGAAGGGATGGGAGATTGTATTCACATGATTATAATCATATGATAATACACATTTTTTTTTCCTGGACGTAGGCATTTTGCTCAACCCTCTTGCAAATGTTTTTTGAACAATTTTAATGGCTGTTTGCATCAAGTGAAAATGCTATTTGTTCAGACATTTTTCTCTGATCATACATATGATTAAATTTCTATTTTTAGTCCTTCCCAGGAACAGGCATTTAAATCTGTATATGTCTCTGATGTTTTCCATTTATTTTCTATTTCATTACATTTAGCTATTTGTTTATATTTGTTTTATTTACTTTTGCCTTAATTTGTTGTGCTTTTTCTAAACTTTTCAAAATAGTTACTTTATTATCATCTTTATTTCTCATCTTCATTAACAACAAAGACATTCAAGGCTATACATTATCCTCTGGGCACCTCTTTTGCTATGGTACAAGGTTTAGTATGAAGTGTTCTCTTTTTCATTTCTTTCTAGACAGTTTATAATTTCCCTCTGATTCCCTCTTTGATCCATTAATTATACAGGAGTGTGTGTTTAATTTGTGAATAGTCAAGACGGTAGCTGAGGGGAGGGGAGTTCAGCTTCATACTATTTACCAGTTTTTAACAGATTATAATCAAGACTGTGGTCTTGTTAAGGGTTTCTTTTTGCCATAGTCCTGCTGGAGTTTTACAGATATGAGAAAAGACATTCGTCAACTCTTCAAGGAATGAAAGGAAATTGATCAGATTATTCAACTGTTCTATATCCTTGTACGTCTCGTCTACCATCCTGTTCCTCTTTAAAGAGCATTCAACTTACAAAATGGCACAACGCACCGGCACTGAAATGACCACAGTTTCCTGCCTTCATCTACAATGACTGCACACATGTTGCTTATGTGACTGGCTTCACTAGCCAGGCGAGATCTCCCACCCAAGCTAACTCGGAACATATGTAATAAATTCCCCTGGGCCTTGTTCTGTTGGTGGCAGAGCAGCTTCAAGATGTCATCCTTGGTGCCCTGCAAGAGCTCTGTTTTCCCTCTGGAAGCTATAATAACTGGTATAGTCACATTGATTTCCTGCCCCTATTGTAAGGAAGATTCAGCCTTTCCTCTTCCAACTAAAAGTAAATGGAAAGCATTAACCACTTCCTGCTTGTGGCAATAACTCCTGACCACAGGGCCCCTTGGTCAGCCTCTGCTTATAGCCTGGGGAAATGAGCTGGGGAGGATTGCTTGGGGAATTAGCCCCGACAAAAAGAAGGTCCTCCTGAAAGAGAGGTCAGCCGCTGCGGGAGTAACCTAGCAGGAGAGAGAACGGAAGAGGCTGCGGGGTCCTCTCTGCTTTTTTGACTGCGGAGTTACCAGCCACATCTGGGACATCTGCATTATTCTCAACTCAGGGTGGTGTGTTTAAAGCTGCTGCCAACTAAAACACCCCAAGTGCCTTCTATTTCCACAGCATCTTTGTCTACAGAGTTAAGGCACACAGGAAGCAGCTTTAAGTCGGACTCATTTTACATGGAGTTCCTGCAGAATCATGTCCTCTGACGTGATTAAAACACATCAGGGCATCCAGACCATCCCTGCCCAAGGTCCTGTTCAGCCCACCTGACAGCTGATTGGCACCCAGAAGACGCCAGCAGCGAAGGGACATCTAGGCCTGATGTGGACAGGGCAATAAAGGGGAAGGAGGAAAAGTGATATTCATTGTCCAGCCACTGCATGCAAGGCACCGGGCAGGTTCATGCTTCACACACATGGCAGCCATGGGAGAGGAATGATGAAGCCCATTTTATAAATGATACATTTGAATCTAGAGATGCATAGCCTGCAGAAATGCTTGCTGAAAAAAAAGTAGAATGGGGGAAAGATGGAGAAAGAGAAAAAAAAAAAAAAACATGGCATAGCAAAGTGGGGTTTTTGTTTGTTTGCTTTCTTTTTTGAAACAGGATCTCACTTTGTTGCCCAGGTTGGAGTGAATGCAGTGGCATGATCTGCAACCTCTGATCCTCCCACCTCAGCCTCCCAAGTAGCTGGCACTATAGACACATGCCATCACATCCAGCTAATTTTCACATTCTTTGTAGAGACAGGGTTTTGCCACGTTGCCCAGGCTGTTCTCAAACTCCTCGGCTCAAGAGAGTTCCCAAAGCGCTGGGACCACAGGCCTGAATGAGCCATCATGCCTGGTCAGTAAAGTTTCCACACTCACAAAATTAAAACTTTACAGCCCTAGCAAACATCAAAGTTTTAATGTCTGTAAGCAAAGAGTGAAAGAGAAAATACCACTCCCTATCTAATGATAAGTTTACACAACAATAAGTATATGCCACTAAAGAAGCATGAGGAGGCATTACAACAGTATTAAAACCCGCAGCTCTTTTTGCTATTCCATTGTGACCACAACCTCATAGTGTGGGGACTCCTTAGAGAGCATGGCAGTGCTCTATCTTACAGACAGGCCTTGACTGCAAAGCCACACCTGCTGGGTGAGGAAGGTTCGGGCCAGACCAGTCCTGCCGTGGAAGCACATCTGGAGTTCTTTAACCCACTGGAATCCTGCATTTGACCAGTGAAGACCTAAAGACCCAGACAGAGAAGAGTCTAGTTCAGGGTCAAACACTAAAGCTTCATTTCTTCCAAATGCCACATGGGGTGAAGACAACACCTACAAAAGGCCTCCTTGGGCTGGTCCTTCTTTCCCTGGCCTGGCCCTGACCACTCGCTCTCTGTCCACGGTCTCTTTGCTAGGCCCCTGCTGCAGTTATATGAGTCTGCAAACTGCCTGTGGGATTTCTTCCATACTCGAACACATCACGTCCACTGCCCGCATTCCAAGGCCTGGACCAGTTTCTCTCAAGGCTGGTGTGTGATGCCCTGAACACACCAGAATCTGAGGCAGTGATGATGGTCAAACCACAGCCTTCACCTTAATGCACCAAAGCCTGGCTGTACTAGCCTGTAAAGAGCATACATAACCCCATGCAAAGTGATTTAATCACTGGGCCTTTGTGTTCTCATCTGTAAAATGGGCACTTAGAAAAACTGATTGCTCATTATGGAGAGTAAGAGAGACAGAGCGTAGTCAGTACGTGATCATTAATTTCTAGTTAAATCTGAGCAGTCATAGGAAAAGAATTTCAGATTATAAATGACAAGTGACAAAAAAGTACTATTGTCCATAAGTGCTACAACTTAAAAGTGCGGAGAAATCAGTGAGAATTTGGGTTGTCAATGGGGCTGGTCCTGGAAGCAGGGCAGTAGGGACGAGCAGAATATTTTCACAAAAAAGCTAAGAACAGCATTTGAGGAATGGACAGGAGAGTGCAAAGGCATGAAAACTTCAAGGAAGCAGACATACTCTACAAAAAGAAACAAGTGGCCAGGTGCGGTGGCTCACGCCTGTAATCCTGGCACTTTGAGAGGCCAAGGCACATGGATCACAAGGTCGGGAGTTCGAGATGCACCTAACCAACATGGTGAAACCTGTCTCTACTAAAAATACAAAAACTAGCTGGGCGTGGTGGTGCACGCCTGTAATCCCAACTACTCAGGAGGCTGAGGCAGGAGAATCACTTGAACCCGGGAGGTGGAGGTTGCAGTGAGCCGAGATCATGCCACTGTACTCCAGCCTAGGTAACAGTGTGACTCAATCACAAAAAAAAAAAAAAAAAAAAAAGAAAGAAAAAGGAATCATCTGCCTAAGAGTAAATTGTTTACAAGATGACACAGTTACAGAACGACAAAAACAACTAAGGGCAAAAATTAGACATTGTATAGGCAACAGACACTCCCTGGAGCCACAGAACTAGGAATTCATGATAGTAAAGGTAATGTTTTAGGCAGGTCAATCAAACAGAAATGACTGGGACAAAATTGGAGGGAAGACTTCCAGGCAGAAGGCCGGGCGAACATTGATATCTGTTAATCTTTAAGAGTGAAGCACAAAAAGTTGCTTGGAAACTCTGTACATGGAGATGCAACTGGTTGCCTGGTGGGCTTCATGAGAGGTGATCAGATGTGGGTTTGTTTCACCAAATCAACCTCGAACATAGCTCCATGTCAGCTCAAATCCCAGAACCAGTACCTAACTTCCCCTGGCCCTTCTGAATCCAGATGCACTCATGGGCTTGACCAGATGAAGCCAACTGACCCAGGTCAATCTGAAGTGGCAATCGTGAGCTATCTCAACATGCGATGGCTGGGCCATGGACCTGAGCCATTCTCTTCCCATGGCACTGCTAAATTTAACTGTGACCTTTAGAGGACTTGGGGAGAATGGGAATTTTTAGGTTGAGTTAAAGTTCCATCAACGTGCAGGGCAGAAACTTCAAGGAAGATAAGGAACTATTAGAGGCAGGAACAAAGACAGAGGAGGCTTCTGGTGAAATGAGACTAATGGAAAACATGCATCATCTCTAGTCCCTTCAAACCTCACTAAAAGGACAGTGAAGGAATGTGCAGGTATAAACACAGAAAGACAAAGAAACAGGAGAAAAAATCACAGCAGACAAGATATGACAACAAAAGCAGATTCAAAGCAGAGGAGAAGAAGGTCTAGACTTGGAAAGAGTCAGAACTAAAGCCCAGTCCTGAACTGGGTGAGGCATCCTGAGAAGCAAACCAATTCAAATGCACAGAACCCAGAGAAGGCTTAGGAATTCCAGGCAACAACGTGAAAAGTAGGGCTGAAGAATGGGGGAGGGGGGGCGGGGGGGTGGAGAAGGACTCCCTCCCCCTTCCCAGGCAGCCCCTTCTCCTTCTCTGCAGAAGTCTGGAAGTTTACTCAGGACAAATTAAACCAAAGAGAATCTGGACCCTTGGATATAGCTGGCAACAAGTATGAGATGCAGGGATAAAAACAGGGGAGCTGACTCAAATGATGCATGTCCCTTCTCTCATTCCTTTTCTCCCATTTGGCTCCCCTAAAATGCAATCAGGCTTAAGGAGGGACATATATTGAAAATTGGGGGTACTCTCAATATAACAGATTCATATCTAATCACCTTCTGTGAGGCCCAGCCGTCAACCAGCAACTTTTTTTTTTTTTTGAGACAGAGTTTCGCTCTTGTTTCCCAGGCTGGAGTGCAATGGCATGATCTCGGCTCACTGCAACTTTTGCCTGCCAGGTTTAAGTGATTCTCTTGCCTCATTCCCCGAATAGCTGGGATTACAGGTACCTGCTACCTTGTCCGGCTAATTTTTGTATTTTTAGCAGAGATGGGGTTTCACCACGTTGTCCAGGCTGGTCTCGAACTCCTGACCTCAGGTGATCCACCTGCCTCAGCCTCCAAAAGTGTTGGGATTACAGGCATAAGCCACTGCAACTGGCCAACCAGCAACTTTCTTTGCTTGACTTAAAAATAGGGAGACATCCAAAGATCATCAGCATCACAAGGCTTTTGAGAAAATCCTTAAACATAAAAGATAGACATTATCTTGCAGTAAAGCAAACAAACAAAAAGGTAGAAATTAAAAGAAACAAAGAGACAAAAGAGAGGCAACAAAAACCGCAAAGAAAACACATCTGCCACAGCTAATATCTTCGGGGGATAATGTATCCACAAAACAAGAACAGAATACTATAAAAAGTAAACAGGCAGAAAACAAGAAGGAATTATTAAAAACTGTTTAAACGATAACAGAAATTTAAACTTCAGTAGAAGGGCTACAAGGCAAAGTTGAAGAATGGAAAGAATGAAAAAAAGTAGAAAACTGAAATGATTTTGTTATTGCATAACAGGACAATTATAGTATTAAGCTGAAATTTTTTTGGTAGTTTTCAATGTCATTTTCCTACCCTATTATTTCCAAAATGAGAGAAAAATAGCTACTCTTGACCACATTGAAGGCTACTCTGAAACATTTCATTAATGTCGCTATTTATACATTTAATCATTCTCTTTTTTTCATCTTAAAGTAAGAAAATTAAGATGTTAGCTACGAAAACACTTAACAGTTACTGAATACCCACAAAGAGAAAACATTTTAATGTTTCCTTTTAATGTCTTTATTCTATTAGAAAATAAACTCTTCGGGGGTTCACAGGGGGAAAAAGACAACTGGAAGATCAATCCATGAGGCCCAGAAGGAGTTCTAGAAGAATAAAAAAAGAAAAAGGAGAAAATGATATTCCCAAAGAATATTTTTCAGAGCTGAAAACCATAAATTTCCAGATTTAAAGGACCCATCAAGAGCCGAGCACAACAAATAAAAAGGGTATATAGGAAGGCATCTTCCATGAAATTTTAGAACCCTGGAGATAAACAGAGGTAAAGAAACAACAGGTCACATTCAGGGGCTTAAAATAATCAGGATGACTTTGGATTTCTCAGCAGCAATACTGTAAATTAGGAAATAATGAAATAATGCCCTGAAATTTTTGAGGGAAAATTATTTCCTACCTAGAATTCTATACCCAACCCAAATAATAAAATGAGAGTAGAGTAAAATCATTTTGGGAAATGCAAAATCTCAAAACAATTTATCTCCCAAGTTCACTTTCTCAAGAAGCTACTGGGGAATGGTGTAAATTAACAGTTTTGTGAAGCCAGGGGAACAGGATGGGGGATCCAACAGAGGAGAGAAGGAGAGGGGAACTCACAAGGTGATGACGAGAACAGCTAAACAAGCCACACTGGAACAGGGACAGATGGCTCCAGGAAGGAGGTCTCCAAGAAGAAAACAGGGTAACAGATTTGATTATCCAGTGTGTTCAATTATATTGAAAGGAGTTTTCAAGTTCTATCAGAATATGGGGATATATTATTGACAGGTTCATAAAAATTTAAACCAAAAAAGAGAATTAGTAGCTGCAGGAAAAATAAGATGTACAATGACTGAAATTTTAGTTATGCACACTGTAAGTCTATGCTGAGTGCTGATTCAACCAAAGTTTTGATGTAACTATTTTGGAAAAATGAGAAAGGGAAGGGCATGTGTATGTATCTGGATATGTGCATGTGTGTGCACATGTCTGGGTGTGTGTATGTGTGTGTACATGTGCTTAGGTATATGCACATGTGTGTACACGTCTGGCTGTGTGCATGTGAGAATGTGTGTTTTTTTTGTTTTTGGAGACAGCATCTTGCTCTGTTGCCCAGCTGTAGTGCAGTGGTGCAGTCAGAGCTCACTGCAGCCTCAAACTCCTGGGCTCAAGCAATCCTCCCACCTCAGCCTCCTGAGTAGCTGGTACTACAGGAACATGCCACCATACCCAGATAACTTTTATTTTTGTAACGATGGAGGTCTTGCTAGGTTGCCCAGACTGGTCTCAAACACCTGGGCTCCAGCAATTCTACTGCCTCAGCCTCCCAAAGCATTTGGATTACAGGAGTGAGCCACTGCACCTGGCTAAGAGTGTGTTTTTGAGGCAGAAGGAAAGAGGTATAAATAAGAAAGCTAAATTCTCATATTCCACAGTAAGAATGAATGAAAAGATGGCCTTGACACAAACAGTAAATTGCAACACCAGTTGTTATTTGGAAATAAAGAGGTAATTCCAGAGGGGAAAAAAAAGGAAAAAAATTAGAAGTGGTTGCCTCTAGGAAGCAGGAATTGGGGTAGAAATAGGTTTTTCATTTTCATTTTAGCTTTTTAGACTATGCGCATATTTATATTTATTGAAAAAGGATGGTTACATTTAAAAAAGTAAATGAAAGGCAGGCAAGAATAGAATACAGGCATTACAAGGAATCTCATTAGAAGGGGAACTGAGGATCATGGTAGTCTGCAGACCAGTATCAAAGGAAGGACACCTGTGAAGAATTATCCCATTTAATCCTGGCAACAACCCTGTCTGAAAGTTACTTCTCTCCCCACTTTTATCTTATATGAAGAAACTAAGAAAGTAAGACTTGGAAAGGTTGGACCTGTCTGGAGTCACACAGCTAATGCCTGGTCTGGAATTAAAAGCCGGTCTCCAAAGAATCTCTTCCATGAAAAACGGTGTTAAAAAATTTAAACTAGCACCTGTAATCCCAGCGCTTTGGGAGGCCGAGGTGGGCAGATCACTTAAGGTGAGGAGTTCGACGCCAACATGGTGAAACCCCATCTCTACTAAAAATACAAAAAAAACAGCGGGGTGTGGTGGCATCCCTGTAATCCCAGCTACACCTGAGGCTGAGGCGGGAGAATCATTTGAGCCTGGGAGGTGGAGGTTGCAGTGAGCCAAGATTGCGCCATTGCACTCCAGCCTGGGTGACAGAGTGAGAAGCTGTTTCAAAAAAAAAGTTTAAACTAGCAGATGTAAAATTCTCAGACATCCACATTTTCAGAGTCACAAATCTGTATTATCATTACCTTCTGCTGCCTTTTCTAGTACTGGTAACACACTTCCTGATTTGATAGAAAGTTAAGGCATTCTTCTAAAGTTCTAAGGGACAGCACTGGAGACCCAGCCTAAAAAGGCCAAGCCTGCATTCACCTGACAAGTGAGACGTCCTCCTGGGCAGAGCAGGGCCTTCATTATCCTGGGAGCCAAGAAAGTCCTGCAATGATTTCCAGAACAGGTTCTACCTATTCTTCCATAAGCACATGAGAAAGCTGACAAGGCTTCTATGTTACAGCACTGTATCGCAAGCAAGCACATAAAAAATATCAAAACTTCAGTGTATATCCAATTTATCTATTCACTTCAATTAGTTATGTATTTTATAATGCAAATAATATATACTGTGGTCCATGCATGTATAAACCACGTATAAGCATATAAAAACATGTGGTCCATGTTCTTATAAATCTGTAAGGACATATGTTAAATACATATATATTATGTAAGTGTGAATTTATTTATTGAAAGAGGGAGTATGAATGGAAGAATAAGAAAACCAGTATTTCTTTCCTATGTACTATGTGCCAGGAAATTTTCTTCCAATAGCCCAGTGACAAAAGTATTACAGTCTTGGTTTTGCAGAGGAAGGGATGGGGCGTGGGATAGAAAAGCATTCCTTGTCTTCACATCTTTATTATTTTCTTTAGGAACACAAACCCCAAACATTTCAAGTAATAATCAATAGCCGCTATCTGTCAGGAGCACATCGTGCAGAGATTTTTCTTGCTTTCCATTTGTAATTTTACCTCCTCTTCAGCACAGTCCTAAAACTCAGGTAACATGGTTCTCATTTCACACATTAGGAAACTGAGGCTGGGTGACATTCAAGTGACTTGTCCAAGGTCACACATTTGGAACAATTTTAGAATGTCCAGTGATGGCCCTCAGTATGCTTCATTGAAAGCAAAGATTCATTGAAAAGATGAATCCCTTGTCCTTCAGAAAAGGATGCATTTTTTTAAAGCTGCTTTTTTAAAATGGCGTTCACTTGTCCAGCCGTGCTCAAAATGTCGGGTTAGAAAAAGGACCGCCTTGGGTTGTTCCGTAATGGTGCTCTGCCAAAAGGGACGCTGGCTTGACAAGAGAGTAAACACTCAGCCTCATCTAAAAAGACATATTTCTAGCCAGACAAAACCGAGAGCATTCTAAGAATGTGGCCTCCTCCTGTCCCCTGCGTGGAGGTGAGCGGGCAGGCGGAGGGGCGGGCAGGTGGAGGGGAGGACAGACGGGCGGCCAGCGTTTGTTCTTCCACCTGCACCCTCAGCACCCGTGGGCCCTTCCCTGGGGATGAGAGCAGGAGCCTCTGGCTTCTGCCCATTCCAAGAAAAACATTCTTGCCCTGGCCTCTCCTTAGAGTGACCCCTCCCCTCCTCTTCCCTCCTTAGAACAGAACATCCAAAGGTTGGACCACAGGTAAAATGTATTTCTCTTAAAAGGCTCTGAGACTAAAAGGGTTAGGCATCCAACTAAAATCGGGGTCCACATGATCTCCCTGCTCCTCTCTGAGGTCCCCTCACTCCACCTTTCACCAGTCAAGCAATGAGGCACCTCTGTCTAAATGCAGCCTCCATCTGTCAACAGCGCTGAGTCCCAGAACGGGCTGGGACTCACTTCCTAAGATAGCACTCAGCTCTGGGTGCTCCTAGGTGCTGCACAGTCGTCACTTTGCTCAGAAAAATAAAGCCACGTATGTTGGCTTGTACATTAGACATTCTAAAACTGCTCCAAATGTATGACCTTGGACAAGTCACTTGAATGTCACCCAGCCTCAGTTTCCTAATGTGTAAAATGAGAACCATGTTACCTGAGTTTCACAGCCTCCCTGTGCTGTGCACTCCTCAGACCCAGCTCCTCCCCACTCCCCAGCCCATTCACAGACAGGCATCAACACCCATTTCTTCACACTGCCCAGCAGCACACATCAGGGGTTCAAACCCTGCATACATACATGGCCACCGAGGCCCACGAGGTGCCGAGAACACAGTGCTCTTCGGGTCCCAGTTGCAACATCCAGTTAGATCAAAACCAGCAGGACTCAGAGAGGGCCTAGCAGGTCCCTTCAAGTTATAAGATAACAAACCTCTCATTATCATTTGACTTCATCAACATCAAAAAATTCTCAAACTTGGGCTTTGCAAAGTGTTCATAATCTGTCTGCTATAGTGGTAAAAGCATGCACTTTTCAATAACACCACCAGGGGCTTGATTCATGGTTATGCTTCTTTCAAGCTGTGTGACCTTGGGCAAGTTACCTAACCTCTCTGAACCTCCATTTCCTCTTTTATAAAATGGAGACACGAAGAACCAGCTACAGGGCTGTAGTGAGGACTAAATTAACATGTAAGGCAGTTGGCATAAAATAGATGTTAATAAGTTCCAGTTTTATCTCTAAAATTGGAATTAACTGCCCACTGAAGAAATAAGCTGAGGTCCTGTCTGAAAGCATTCGGATTAAAATTTAAAGCCCCAGGTGCACCAAATAAACAGGGGCCAGAGGAGAGCTTTCCCTATGGGTACCGAAGTACAAGATGTGTGCGTTTGTTCTTTCTTCATGGACATACTACGGCTCCGTCGCCCGTGTCTGTTCCCTCTTCGGTTTACATTGAAGACAAAATCAACTGCTCCCTCTTCTGCCCTCCCTCCACCCCAGCACTTTGCTCATACTGTACCTTCACTGGGCTCTAATTCCAATTTTTTAAATTCTAATTTCTAAATGTTAACCAGAGACTTAAGTCTTCATCTTGGCTTAATTTTATTCACTGTCACAGAACAGTTTCCCAAATGGAATTAATTAAACTTCTGGCTTCCTTAGGAGTACGCCTATTGAAACATGACTCTCTGAGTAGATACTATATCATTTAGTCTCTTATCCCCACTTCTGCTCGCTTCCCAACTAAACTTTGACAGCAGGGACTATTCCAGTCACCTCTTTACTTCCCATGGTGCCCAGGACACTGCAGGTCCCCGGAAAACCCCTAAAAAGGGATCGTAGAAGAGGAAGACCATGTGTTTAAGGTTACGGCTAGGACTGTAAAGAAACAGACTTGAGGTCCTGTCTGAAAGCATTCAGATTAGAATGTAAAGCCCCAGGTGCACCAAATAAACGCATCTGAGGCTTTAATGTAGGCCCCTGGGATGCCCCTGTTAGAATTCCAGAAAACTAATTAGCTCACTCCCACTGCCCCAGGTATTACCTGAACTCGGTTCGTTGTTTTCTGCTCCAAACAAAGCCAGAAGGGCCAGAGGAAAGCTTTTCCTATGAGCATCAAAGTACAAGATGCGCGCGTCTATTCTTCCTTGGTGAGCACACTGCCTCTCCGCCGCTCTGCCGCGCGTGTCTGTTCCCTCTTCAGTTATATTTAAGCCAAAATCAACTGCTCCTCCTCCTGCCCTCCCCTTACTCCAGCCCTTTGCTCATACTGTACCTTCATTGGGCTCTGGGTTTGTTCTCCCTGAGGCCACAGTGTGTCAGTGTCTACGTCTCCTCCAGGGTCTGAGTTGCTAAATGTAGCGAGGAAGCTCACCCATGTCGCCTCTTCCCCTTATTCCTCCCAGAGCCCAGAACAGCTTCTTACAGGAGAGCAGATCTGTAAGAGAGTGGCTGTTGACTCTGCCAATGATCCTAGGCTGCTGGAGATCCTGCTCCACCACCACCCAGGCCACCCCAGAATACAAGAGTACACGCAGCTGGGGGCCTTCAGGGTCTCGGGACTCAAGGACAGAGAGCCAGGTCTGCCCCAAGCCACACATTGACAGCTTCTGGCCTGTTCTATGCCTGTCCTGTGAGAGGCAAAGAACTTTCCTCTTCTAGAATCCTGATTTTACCTTAAACAAAGGTAAATGCTTACATAATCTAAATTGGATCCTTGGCAGAAATATTTAATTCCCACTTGGAGCTAAGGGTGAAACTGAAATAGACACAGCTCCTGCCCTGAAGAACCTCACAGAGACACAGGAAGTGCAGGTCAGCAGGTAACGATGAGAAGTAGAAGCGATGCAGGCAAGAAGGCCCGGAGGGAAACACAGAAGGGAATGGAAAATTCTACCAGGAGTCTCAGCGGGCCCCGTGGAAGGCTCAGTTGTCAAAGATGATTGCAGGTTTGCTGGCTGAAAAGAAGGGGCATTCCAGGCAGAAGGTATACAAGGCACCGACTTGACCCAGGGCTTAGACACCTATTGTGTGCCTGGGTAACACAGGTCCTTCCAGCATGACGCGGGGACAGCGGGTAGGAGGGCAGGGCAGCGACAGGCCCATTCAGCCTAAACCCTACTAAGGTGTTTGAAATTAACCCTGTCAGCCCACCAAAGGAGTTAAGCAGGGCTGATGAAGCTGTGTTTGAGAGATTCCTGCGGCTTCCTAAGAAGGCTTCTAGGAGGATACTGCAATAGGCCAGGACTCAAAGAGGACTGAAGCCTGCATCCGTGCAGGGTGGGCATCAGGAGGAGCCTGGCTGACCTCAGGATTTGGAAAGAGGCGGAGGTGTGGTGGTCTCGCTGTAATAGAGAAGAGTAGTGTATGGGGGTCTGAAGAGAGAGCTGCGAGGTCAGGATGCGAAGCGCCCCACTCCTCACGGCCTCCCCTCACCTGCCGTCCACTCTCTCGTGGATGCCCACAGAGCCCACCTGTGCACAAAGCCACACGCGGTGTGACACCCTCTCCTCCAGAAGGAACCGCGGCAGAGAAGGGAGAGCCATGGTCTGGAGCCAAGCCTACAAGAGCAAAACCCTAACCCTGGCTTCCTGCCCGAGCTCCCTTTCCCTTCCATTTTTGCCTTGCTGCCTCCATTCTGAATCACATCCAAAACACACCATGAGCCCTCCAACCTGGGGTTCCATCTCCTTTGGGGAGATGGCCTTCTCCTAGAATCCTGCCAACCTGGCCCTTCAGGGCCACTACCGTGGCCAGCCAAAGGTACATGACCCCACCCCAATCTCACCAGAACACCCCAAATTCCAGACACCACTGACCCATGCTTCCTCCTCTTCCAACTTCCCTACAACCAAATTCTAACGGGAAGAACTCCCACGTCAACGCACAAGTATGGTGACTTACTTCCGGTGAGTCCAAAGTTTGAGAAAACAAGACTAGAAAAAAACAATACCCGCAGGACTGTGTTCTCAAGCTATCTCGTTTCCAAAGCCCAGGAAGAATGGGAATGGTGGGCAACAGTCAGCCCCCAATATATGACATGGCAATAAACGCATTGAGACTGCAGGAAGGTATCCTATAAACTCTTTGACGGTCCTCCTGGCAGGAAACAAGGCATCATTCTCATGTAGATTTCTCCGATTTTCCCAAGAGGAACTCATAAACTCCACAGGTGTCACTCACTGAAGGGAGAAAAGCCGGGCCGACTGGTGTCTAATCTGCTTGCCTCTCCAACTCAGACCGCCTGGCCCACAGCCACGGCCCAGCCCCGAGCTGCTCGGACATCTGTGCACAGAATGTCAGAGAATGTTTCTTTGGAGAACATCTTGAAGTGCTCTCAAATACAACTACAAAGCCATCAGCTATGTCCCCTCCAATTGCAGTGAGAACTGAATGGAAGAGAAGGACCTTCAGAATAAAGCTAGGGAAGCAGAAACCCAAAAAACTTCCCTCCGGAACCAACCAGGCCAGGCCCAATAAGGGTGTTGAATCGCCTTAGCTATCATTCATAAGAACACAAACAAATTTTCTGCAACCCCTTTTGATACCATTTCAAACAATGAAAATAAGGACACCCATTTGTTAAGTAGACTTGCCTGGGTTTACCGCTCCCTGCACCTTATCAACGGCCAGTGTTTTGCTATTATTCTGCTAAACACAGGCTCCAGCTGTCTTCATAACAAGTCAACACAAACCAGTCCAACCCCCAAAGCAGGTGCTCACTTGCAAAGTGAAATAAACGGTACCTTACAAAAAGCTGGTCATATCAGGCACTCCACAGACCAACCAGCCAAGAGCGGTCTAAGCCCGGCAGAGGTGGAAAGCGTGCAGGGACTCCCGCCTCCTGGGCTTTGCCTTTGATCTGCGCCTGGGGACGGAGGAGGCAGAGCCTGGCTCCGGTCGGCCTGACACCCGGCAGGGAGAGGCAGCCAAGCCAGCCAAGAGAAAGGTTTCAGAGCTAGTATCTGCTCCCAGAGCTACAACAACAACCAAAAAAAAAAAAAAAAAAAATCAGCAGTAGCCCTTCCAGCTGGAGCTTCATCTTCCTGGTGCCTACTGGGTCAGATGGCAAATGCCACCGTTTCATGTCTTCTTAGCCATGAAGTGTTCTCTTGGGTCACAGTGCTCTCCACACAGGTACATAACAATCTGTCTAACCACCAGCAGTTAAACTGATTCTTTTTAAACTACATGGAAGTTTGTGTCCTTGGAGTGGAGCCACAGTACGCTGTGCAGAGAACAAAGGGTCAGGAGAAGAACACGGGCTTGCAGTGGAAGACAGTCAGCTGGCAGCCTGGTTTGCCTCCGAAGGACTACAGGTAGCGCTGACCTAAGCCACGTAAGTAAAAGCACGTGCCCCTTAAAATAACTCTGCTGTAAATACCACGGAACACATGCCAACAACAAAGACTCCCTCGAGAGTCCCAGGATGACATATTCTTACACTTCTTTCATTTAAACCATTGCTACCACTATAGAAATCTTCAAGAAAACACCAGCTGGCTGGGCACAATGGTTCATACCTGTAATCCCAGCACCATGGGAGGCCGAGGTGAGAGGATTGATGAGCCCAGGAAACCAGCCTGGGCAACATAATGAGACCACATCTCTACAAAAAATAAAAATCAGCTGGGTGTGGTGGTGCATGCCTGAAGTTCCAGCTGCTTAAAAGGTTGAGGTGGGAAGATTGTTTGAGCCCAGGAGGCAGAGGTTGCAGTGAGCTGTGATCGTGCCACTGCACTCCAGCCTCAAGACAGAGTGAGACCCTGTCATAAAAGAAAAGAAAAAAGGGAAGAGAAAGAGAAAAAGAAAGAGAGGAACAGGAGGGAGGGAAGGAGGGAGGGAGGAGGAAGGAAGGAAGGAAAGAAAAACATCAGCTCCTGTCCAAAGCTCTCTTTACATCCCTGTTGCAATTGACTATTACAAATCCAGGACTCCTGATCAAATTCCAATTCAAAAAGGAAAGAAAATAAATCATGAGATCCC
>CAUYLG010051807.1:0-11087 GCA_963573385.1 Cacajao melanocephalus | reverse complement strand
GTTGTTAATCAGCCATTTTGGATCTCTCCGCCCGGTGATGAAGTTTTTTCTGCTTCTTAGTTTTCCTTTGGCGGACGCCCCTTCCCCGCACAGCTGGACCTTCCCGGTTCAGCTGTGCTTACTGTGAAACTCTCAGTCCTCGGCGCTTCGAATTGCTGTTCTCCTTGTGGGGACGGGACCAGCCGAGCCGGAGTCTTCCCGTATACTCCGTGCCGAGAAGCGCCGTGCTGGGGTGCCGGCAAAATAGCCGAGCCGGCCAAAAAAGTCGCGCTGGCGACCCGTGTGGCTCCTCCGCCGGGAATCTCCTAGTCTGTAGGCAACAAAAATTCGTCTGAAAGTGCGGCATCCACTCGCTCTCTGAGCTTTCACTGGGAGCTACAATCCTGAGCTGTTGTTAATCGGCCATCTTGGATCTCTCCTCGCTATGCCAACATTTTAAGCAAAACAAAGAGAAGAGAGTTAAATGACAAGGAGAGCTAGAGACAAACATCCAAAAATGGTAGGGTGAGGAGTTAAAAGTTACAATTCAGAGCAAGAATGATAAAAATCAACCGGGACATGTAAGTTTTCTTTGGAAATATTTAGATATATTCTGAGGGGTTGGAATTTTTGTAGTCATGCAGAATGAGGTTGACTTCTTTCATTTGTATGAAGTTGACCTGCTATTTAAAAGATACTAAGGAAGAAACCATGATTTCTCTAGAAATATATAAAAGAGGGTGGAAGATTTTAAAATGTAGAAGTTGACACATCAGTTAAATAGCTTTTTGTTGTTATTGTCTTTACTTTCAATGTTGAGCTTTTGCACAATGTTTCCAGCTTCCAAAAATGCTTTTCTTTAAGCCAGTACTTTGAGAAGATATTCATTTGGAATTGTTTTGGGTAGAATAAGCAGAGCTCCCCTCTAACTAGGAATAGAGGAACATGTGTGAGCAAAGTCAGAAAATCCTACCTTGAGCCACAGGGTAGATAAGTCTAAAAGGTTTTTACAGTAGGGAAAGGAAGGCAAACTCAAACTGTGAGTAGGTAAGTCCTCTACTCAAAACTTCCATGACTGCTCAGTTCATTACCATGGAATTCAGTCTCCTCACCGTAGCCTACAAACCTTCACCTGATCTGTCTCAACCACTGCTGCAACCTCGTTCTGCACCACCCTTTCCTTCTTCACACTGTGCCATCTACACTGGCCTTCCTTCTCCACTTTCAACATGCCAAGTTTACTTCTGCCTTAAGGCCTTTGTCTAGGGTCCATTCCACCCGTCTTTTTCTTACTTCAGATCTTTGTACAACTTCTCCTTCTTGTCATTCAAATCTCAACTTAAATACTGCCTTCTTACATACGTCTTCTATGATTAAGGAAGCCACCCTCCTATCTCAATCTTATTCATTATTAATTACTGCCTTATTTATTCATGTATTTGTTGTTTATTATCCTTCAGAATAGATGCTTCGTGAGGGGAAGCACCTTATTTTCTTGTTCTCTGCCATGTTCCCATCAGGGAAACCTTTGTTCAATGAATGAATGAATGAGTGACTATCACCTTCATCCATGATCAAGGACGTAGCATCCACACATGCACAAACCTTCTCATGAAAATTGGAGAACCAGACATTCAAATCATTCATCTTTAGCTAAAAGTTTAATCTCTTTCTTACTAATCTTTTTATTCCCATTACTTCTCCAGCCCCCAAACACAGCTTTGAAATAATTTACAAATCACCTGACTTGGAAGAGCAATTAAAGGATACAGTGCAGTTATCCTACTAGGTCTTTTACATGCCTTGCGTTGTTTCTACCAAGAGGTTGTTTAGTGTCTATGGGAATACGTCTAGTAAAGGACAACACCCCTACCAAAAACTTTTCCAATTTATCAGCTAAAAACTTTCAGTGTTAGAGTTGTTGCAAATAGAAAAAATAAAATTTCATTTTATTCTTTCCTTTTAGTTAGTTTTTCACTCAACATTTATGTATGTATGTATGTATGTATTTATTATGTAAGCATCTCCTGGCAAAGAAATACTTTATTGTAGGTACTACAATGCAGCAGTGGGTAAGAAAAGCAGCATCTTCCTTTACAAAGTGTTCACGAAGCTGGGAAAATAGACACTGTGTACATAATTACAGGAAAAGCACGGGAAAAGTAGTAGAGAGGAAATAGCCTGGAAAGGGAGGGAGGAGCATGCATGAAGCCCAAAGGATAAGTATGGGTTAGATGGCACAAGGAGGACCACCAAGGAAGTGCTTGAAGAAGAAAGGCCGTTCCAACCAAAGGATAGACATATCTGCAGTTTCCAAAACTAGAGGAAACTAAGTACGCTGCCAAGGCTGCAGCATGAAGTTACCTGGACGCATGAGTGTTCACTTCCTCAAAGAACCCCACTACAGGAGAAGCGAAGACTAAGGGGCAAAGCAATGGGACTGGAAGCGGGAAAAGAACGGAATTATTCAGGACTAGGTAGGCCACCTAAGACTCTGAACTCTTTATTTAAAGTGATGTGAAGTTATTGAAGTGTTTTAAGCAGGGGAAAGACATGAACTGGAGGGAAGCAAAAGTGAACTGGGGAGAACACTTATGAAGCTGTGGTCGTAGTCCAGCAAGAGACTCAAATGGCATACACTAAAGCAGTGGGGAGTTGAGATGAAGAGAAACAGACTTAAGAGATACTTGGGAGGTAGAACCCACTTGTTGATACTAGCTCCCTTTGCTGTATTAGACATCATAAGTAGCTTCACATGCCCACCTGACCACACTTCAGCCTTTCGAAGAAAAACAGTGTCATTCTTATCTGCTCTCCTAACTTGGACTTATCCAAGTAGCAAATTCATGGCTATTTCAATAGTCATCTATTGACTATGGACTGACATCCTCTACCATTCTAGTTATTTTAGTCCAAATATACACTCTCTCAATATGCATTGGTGGTATATCTCATGATGCCTCCAAGTATGTATACATCAACCCTCAGGTGGTAAAAAGAGCAAAAGAATGATAGCTGGGAGAAGCAAATTCAGAAGACTAGAAAAATAAGAGAAATAATTATTTGGTTCTGAAATCTTCAAGGACCAATCATATTCCATTAGACTTCAAGACTTGTTTTGGGAACCAGTGTATAGTAAACTTCTTTGCATAATATGATATGACAGAAAGATTAACCAATAGATTTTGATACTAAAAACAACTTTAGAAACAGTACTCAGTGAAGCAAAAATTATTCCTGTCTTAAAAGATGGGCCTATTTTTCTTGTGATCACAGAAGGGGGTGATTGCTGAGAGAAGAAACACAGCCAGGTCCATCAGAAATACCAGTTACAAGAACACATTTATTTTGAACCAGCATATTCTGTTGACATCTCCCCAGGAGAAAGTACAAGAAACTGACATTAGCTTTAGATCTAAGTTGAGACGGCAGCATGAAATCATATGGACATTCGGATGTTATCTTCCCCAAAGAGTTTCATTTTATATAAATTGCAGGAAACCTGACACACATATTAAAATTTACTGTGGTTGAGTGAGAGCCTGGAAAAAAAAAAAGAAAGGAAAAAAATGTTGCTTCTAGTAATAACATCCATTATCACCTGATACATGTTTTGTTCTCTTAGGGGCATTTCATGATGTAGATTTTCACATCCAACCAAAAATGTTTTATTTTCAATGGAAAAACAGCAGATGTATTCAACCACAGAAGACTTGGCTAAAGTAAATGAAAACCCTGTTTCTCTCTCTGTCTCTCTCTGTTTCTCTCTCTTTCTCTCTCTCTCTCTCTCTTTCTCTCTCTCGCTCTCTCTGTCTTTTCTTAGAGTTCACCTTTACCATCATCAGTCTGGTGCAGTCAGTCATTCATCAGTAACATTTATGAAAGTGTTTACCTTGAGCAAGAGCCTTCAAACCCAATGCCTGTTCAATGAGACTATCTCAGGGAACCTGAGGAAAAACCCTTCGAGCTCTTCAAGCTCATTTGTCTGTCAAACCCCACAGTGGTTCCAAACACACTGCAGGAGTGAAAAGCTTAAAACTTGCTACTCTAGGTTGCTTTGCATGGTCAGTTCTAACTTTGACCTAAGATTCCATGTGTAGATGTTAAAAATAAAACTTGGGAGAATGCTTACTCATACATTACTGCAGAAAACATAAACTGGTACATCCAACTTGAAAAGTTATTAAAAGCTTTAAAAATTCCCGAAGTCCATTTGTCCAATAAGATCACTCCTAGAAAGCTATCCTATGGAAATATTCAGAGACTAGAATTATATGTATGAAGAGAAATGTAACCAGAAATGAAAATACCATCAGTAGAAGAGTAATAAATTTAAATATTCATTTAACTATTTATTTAACTTCTTCATTGATGCATTGATACGCACCTCATAAAAAATATATTTTCAAAGGCCCATCCTACGAGGCTTGGGCTTAAATGAAGAGAAGACATGCAACTATGCACATTCATATCCATTTTATATTTTTAAGTTATATATGTAAATATGACAACATAAATAATATATAGCAAGGTTGAAATCTGATTCACCTTTCCTAACCCAGCACCTAAAAGAAAGAATAGTAGATACCCACTAAATATTTGATGGGTGGATGAATGAATGAAATACTCTATTATACAAAGAGCTACACTTGCAGGTTAGAGTCAATTCCCATTGCTGTGTATAAAAGTATCTAGAAACTTAATGGTTTAAAAGAACAATTGTCTCACATTTGCTGTGGGTCAGAAATCCAAGCATCAATTTGCTAGATCCTCTGGCCCATTGTCTCTTTCACGTGGCTTCAATTAAGATCTTAGTTGGGGCCAGGTCCAGTGGCTCACACCTGTAATCCCAGCACTTTGGGAGACAGAGGCAGGTGGATCACCTGAGGTTGGGAGTTTGAGACCAGCCTGACCAACATGGAGAAACCCCGTCTCTACTAAAAATACAAAATTAGCCGGGCATGGTGGCACATGCCTATAATCCCAGCTACTCGGGAAGCTGAAGAAGGAGAATCACTTGAACCCGGGAGGCAGAGGGTGTGGTGAGCTGAGATTGTGCCATTGCACTCCAGCCTGGGCAACAAGAGTGAAACTCCATCTCAAAAAAAAACAAAAACAGAAAACAAAAAAGATGTTAGTTGGGGCTATAGTTATATTGAGCCTCAAGTGAGATAAATCTACTTCTGAGCTGACTCACAGTGTTGATGGCTGGATTCAATTCCTCCCTAGTTATGGCCTGAGACTGGCTTCTGTTTCTTAGCACAAGGATATGTCTTCATACAGCAGTTCACAATATGGCAATTTGCTTCTATGATAGAGACAGAATCAGAGAGAGAGAGAGAGAGAGAGAGAGGTATGTAAGCCACCCTTTTTACAATCTAATCTCAGAAGTGATATTGTATCACTTTTGCCAAATTTTGTTCCTTAGAAGTAATTCACTAGGTCTATCCCACACTATAGGGGAAAGGACTATGTAATGTCCTTTATAAGTGAAACAAACAATAAAGGCATTGGAATTTTTTATCAAAGCAAGATTATTTCTCATTGGGGTGATCTGAGAAGACTTCATGGACTTGGCATTGAAACTGAGATTTTAAGAATGGCTTGCATTTATGAGTTTGACTTTTTTAGATTCCGCCTATAAGTGAGATCATGCAGTTCTTGTCTTTCTGTGTCTGGCTTATTTCGGTTTGCATAATGTCCTCCAGGTTCATCCATGTTATCGCAGATGGCAGGATATTCTTCTTTTTTTAAGGCTAAATAATATTCCATTGTGTTTGTAGGTATATATACACATATTTTCCACAGTTTATTCTTTCATCTGTTGACAGACATTAGGGTTGTTTCCATATCTTGGCTATTGTGAATAATATTGTTATTAACATGGGGGGCACAAATATCTCTTTGAGATATCGACTTTATTTTTTTGGATATATACTCATAAGTGAGATTGCTGGATCATATGGTGGCTCTATTTTTAATTTTTTGAGGAATCTCCATACTGTTTTGCATAAATGTCTATACCAATTTACATTCCCACCAACAGTGTGTTCCTTTTTCTCATATCCTTGCCAACACTTGTTATCTTTTGTTGAACTCATAAAAGCAGAAAGGAGAATGGTGGTTGCCAGGGGCTGGGGTGGGGAAATTAGGAACATTGGTCAAACAGTACAAAGGTTCAGTTATACAAGATGAATGGGTTCTGGAGATCTAACCTATAGCATGGTGATTATGGTTAATAATATCATATTGTATTCTTAAAATTTGCTAAGAGAGTTGATCTTACGTGTTCTAATCACACTTCACAATATCATAATTATGTGACGTGATTAATATAATAATTAGCTTAATTGTGGTAATTCATTTTACAATGTATATATATATCAAAACAACAAATTGCATACCTTAAATATGGGAAATTTCTATTTGTCAATTGTACCTCAATAAAGCTGAGGAGAAAAAGAATGGCTTGTACTTAGGCAGAGAAAAAACAAAAGGAGGACGTTCATGTATAAGAGTCATGAAATACAGTACAGAAAAAAAGAGAAAAAATGGCAATGAATGATACAATTTTAATGTCAGTAATTTGCTCCAGCTGAATGTTTATGAAGAAGAATGAATAGAGTTTATGTCTCCAGGAAATAGTCCAATGGTTTCATCATAGTAGATATATGATAAACATTTGTTAAATAAAGAAATAAACTCCCAGGACTTTTTCTATACTCACTTGAAAGGATACACAAGATCATGAAATGAGCCTTTTAAATGTGTATTAACTCAATCATCTGTGTGACTTCTGTGAGCGGTCAGGGCTCCAGTGGCTTTCTGAAACACACAGTTCACAGTGGGACTGGGACCCTTGCAGGTCTCTCAGCTGCAGATGGGTAATGAAAGATCAATCACAGAGGAAACTGGCAGCTTCAGGTTGGTTTCAGGATTGTGAGAGAGGGATAGGGAGGACGGCAAGAAGTGGGGGTGCCAGGATGAAGGGCACCAGTGATGATAGAATGCAAGAAGCTGCATGTTTTGCCACAAAATCTGTGTTATCTTGTGTGGTTGGCAGTATTCATAAAGCTCTAACTGTATCTCACTAATTCCTTACCTTAGCATGGACCTCACTGTATGTTATTTCACATAGATCAATTATACATATATACATAAAGTCCTAATTAAAATGCCTCTGGCTTTGTGGGACGAGATTCAAGACATGTTAATTATTTTCTGTTCTGACTATGAATAATGATGATGATGTTGTTGTTCAGCCAAAAGGCTGAAGGTGGGCAACAGTCTTGGTGACTGGGAGCCATCATCACTACCATTAGCTCACAAGTCTCTTCTTTGCCCAGAATGACAAAGTTGAAAGTTAAATGTGTGTGTTTGTATGTGTGCATATGCAAAAAAGTACCTATTTTTTCATGGAAACTGAGAAGCTTTTCTTCCTAAGCCAAAGTACAAGTTTAGGTTCACACAAGCATTTGCACACATGTACATGCATGCACACATATGCACACACACATACATGCATGCACACATATGCACACACACAAACACACACTTACATATTTAATCCTCCCCTGATGGGAGCTTGAAGTCTATTCAGTGACCATGATAACAAGAAGTATCTCATTTATTGAAACCAATGAATTCTGAATTGTGCTTTCTAAGGGTCCAATAATGATTTCCCAATCATTACTGTTAAAGGAAATGGTAGAATCCAAGGAGTCCCAGAATCAGAAAGTGACATGGAATGCTCTCCTAAACTCTATTTCAGCCCCAGGATATACACAAGTAGAGACAGAACTAACCACTGATGTTAAATGCCTCCACAAGGAGATAGAACTTTAATTTTCAAAGCATAACTAAATAAATACGCAAATCCCCCATGCATATAAGTAAGGAACCCAGATGAATATCATTTTCATTTATCTGGAAGTATTTTGCTTGCTTGATTGCTTTGGTTTTTGTACCTTGGGAGGGGGAAGAAGGCAGCTACAAGGTCCAGAATGTTGCTGTCTTTTTTCTAGGTTTTAAATCTTTGGCCCAATTATAATATCTTACTTTCATATTTTCTGTTTTTTTCTTCTCGTTTATCCTATAATGAAGCACTGCATTGCATCAGCATGAAGAAAAACAGGTGCAGCAGTGTGGAGCTACATCCTCAAGATGGTACACGTCTCTTGGGAAGCACTAGTTTTTTGATGTACAATCCAATGTTCTAAGTAGGAGATTTTTATTAAGCAGGTATTAAAACACCTCCCTTTGCTTTAGGCTCCTTTATCAGTGTGGTTAGTTGTTATGGAAAGGCGAATAGAAGTTTCTAAGTAAATGCTTCACTTTTTCATCTCTGCTTATACTAGTGCCTAAATCTAGAGAAATTTCTTTTATTTAGCTGAAGGAAAATACTATTACAACTGATTAAGTTCAAGATGCAGCTTGAACTTTATGTTTTGCTTTTTAATGAACCCAGTGTTCAAACTGCCTTCTTTTTCTTTCTTTCCCATTACCTTGCAGACCTGTGAGAGTAGTAAGTGAGAAAATGCTGTATTCAGAATTTAGGAGGTTCACACACAATAATTTTACTCTGTCTGCTCCAGCCAAGATCATAAGACTCTAGGGATTTGGGTCCAAAAGCAAAAGTAATTCTAGTCAGGATTATATAACCAAAGGCTGAATGATTATAATTGGCAATTTATGAAGGAAGGCCTTATTTGCAGCTTTCATTAATTTTTTAATATCTTAATCACTATTTTCTGAATGTGCTTTTCTAAGTGTCCATAACTGGATTCTTTTACTTTTTTTTTTTTAAAGTAAACCTATAAGTGCTGAGGAATATATGGGTAGAAAATCTAGCATGTATTTTCTAAATGCTGTTATCTAATGTTGAGAAGGTTATGCTGATCACCTTCTATGTGTAAAACACAATAATATGCCATTTAAATCTGAAAATTAATAAGAATTTACAGAGTTTAATAGTCACATGGCAATATTAACATACATTTTTTTTTGAGTAGGTATTGAATTCCAAACTACAAAAATGTCATTTAAACTGAGATTCAAAGGCTGAAAGGGACCTAGCTGAATAAGGCACTTTATTTATTTATTTCAATATATATTTTTAAATTTTACAAAAGACAGGGTTTTGCTGTGTCATCCAGGCTGAGGTGCAGTGGCTCAATCGCAGCTCACCACAGCCTCAACATCCTGGCCTAAATAATTATCCCACTCAGCCTCCTGAGTATTTGAACTACAGGTACAAGCCACCAGTATCTCACTATGTTGCCCATGCTAGTCTCAAACTCCTGGGTTCGATTGATTCCTCCTGCCTCAGCCTCCCAAAGTGCTGGGATTAGAGGTGTGTAAGCCACTGCTCCTGGCCTATAAGACACTTTAACATAGGGAGATACAAAACCATCTTTCAGAAATCTCTTTACTGTCACTTGTTCAGAGAAGACTTCCCTTGATTCCCTCAATCTAAATAAATTTCTTCTCTACCTTTCATATTACTTTCTTATTATTTACTACAATTTATTTATTCATATCCATTTATGTGATTGCTTAGCATCTCCTCCATTGTTAGAGTATAAATGCCACAAGGGCAAGTATTGTATCGGTTTTATTTATTTGTATAGCTTAGTACATAGTCTGGTAAATAATGGTGTTCCACCAATGTTCATAAATGAAAAGATTAAAGACTATAACACATAGGAAGCATAGCTATAATTTATTGAGTACTTACTAGCTGCTAAGCACTTAAAAAACATCTCATTTAATCCTCTTAGAGTGCTCCAAAGTCAATATTAGTTTTAGGTATGAGGCAACCTAAATTCAGAAAGGTGAAGTAAACTTCCTAATCTCATAGCTAGTAAGTGGCAGAGTTAGGATTTAACCCAAAATCTAGTCTTTTTCTTATTGTAATAGCTATACTGCATGGTCCCACTCTCCCTCTTGCCCTTCTTCTCTCCCTCCCTCCCTCAAAATTTATAAATCTCTTTTCTCTGATTCTCTCTTTGTCTTTCTTTCAAAATACTTAATACATACAAAAGAGTTTATATAACACATTTGTACAGGTTTAGAGAACATTGATGAAACACACACCCATTAATCCTGCCCCTACAAGCCATTAAGACTGATGGCTCTGAAATACCATCTTTCTCTTACCATAGTAACCTTTTTTATCATAAATATTTGTGTCAATAATTTTCTTGTACTTTTTAAGTCACATCATATATGTAAAAATCCTTAAACAATGTATTATTTATTTCTGCCTATTTTTCAACATTATGTAAGCAAAATCAAAGTGTATATGTTTTTATATTACATACTTTACTCACTTTTGTTTTTGAGATTTATTCATGGTGTAGATTATAGCTATAATCTCTTTATTTTAGTTACTGCACAGTAAATTTTCCATAAAATAATATACCATATTTAATTATTGTATTATATTTCTGATGTATACTTGGCTTCATTCTAGATTTTTTTCTATTATGGATTTCATTTTCTGACACAGTAGTCTTCCATTATCCATGAGGAATGCATTCCAAGACCCCAGTGGATGCTTGAAACTACAGAGAGTACCTAACGTTATATATATTATGTTTTTTCTATACATACATACCTATGATAAAGTTTAATTTATAAAGTAAGCAGAGCAAGATACTAACAATAACAAATAATGAAATAGAACTATTAAAATAATATAATTTTAATAAAAGTTAAGTGAGGGAGAGAGATCCAAGATGGCCGTTTAGCAGCAGCTCAGGATTGTAGCTCCCACTGAAAGCACAGAGAGTGAGTGGATGCCGCAATTTCAGATGAATTTCCATTGCCCACAAACTGGGAGATACCCAGCGGAGGAGCCACATGAGTCGCCAGCGCAACTCTTTTGTCCGGCGGCATGGCATGGCGCTTCTCAGTGCGGAGTATAAGGGACTGAGTGGCCTTTGAGTCGGGCTCGGCCGGTTCCATCCCCACAAGGAGAACAGCAATTGGAAGCGCTGAGGACTGAGAGTTTCACAGTAAGCACAGCTGAACCTGGGAAGGCCTAGCTCTGTGGGGAAGGGGCGTCCGCCAAAGGAAAACTAAGAAACAGAAAAAACTTCATCACC
>CAUYLG010051805.1:0-59237 GCA_963573385.1 Cacajao melanocephalus | reverse complement strand
TCACAGGCATGAGCCATTGCGCCCAGCCTTGTTTTGTTTTGTTGTTGTTTTGAGATGGAGTCTCGATCTGTTGCCCAGGCTGGAGTGCAATGGCATGATCTCAGCTCACCACAATCTCTGCCTCCCGTGTTCAAGCCATTCTCCTGCCTCAGCCTCCCGAGTAGCTAGGATTACAGGCACACGCTACCACGTCCAGCTAATTTTTGTATTTTTAGTAGAGACAGGGTTTCACCATGTTGGTCAGGCTGGTCTCGAACTCCTGACCTTACTGATCCACCGCCTCATTTTCTTAAAAGTTATTCGGCTGGGCATGGTGGCTTTCTACTGTAATTCCAGCACTTTGGGTGGCTGAAGCGGGCGGATCACCTGAGGTCGGGAGTTCAAGACCAGCCTGTCCAATATGGAGAAACCCCATCTCCACTAAAAATGCGAAATTAGCCAAGCATAGTGGCACATGCCTGTAATCCCAGCTACTCGGGAGGCTGAGGCAGGAGAATGGCTTGAACACGGGAGGCAGAGATTGTGGTGAGCTGAGATCATGCCATTGCACTCCAGCCTGGGCAACAAAAGCAAAACTCCATCTCAAAATAAATAAACAACTGTTTTTTGGCTGGGTGCAGTGGCTCATGCCTATAATCTCAGTACTTTGGGAGGCCGAGGTAGGCAGATCACCTAAGGTTGGGAATTTGAGACCAGCCTGACCAACATGGAGAAACCCTGTTTCTACTGAAAATACAAAATTAGCCAGGCATGGTGGCGCATGCCTGTAATCCCAGCTACTCAGGAGTCTGAGGCAGGAGAATCGCTTGAACTCAGGAGGTGGAGGTTGTGGTGAGCCAAGATTGTGCCATTGCACTCTAGCCTCGGAAACAAGAGCGAGACTCCATCACAAAAAAAAAAAAAAAAAAAAAAAAAAAATTTCCAAAACAAAAATTACTTAGTGTGAGAAAATATTTAGTGGCATTTACATTTTTGCAAATCTCCTTAATGTCTGACAATGGAATACACTATCTCATGTTTGTTTCCGCATTAATCACATGTGAGATCACAAATCATCTAACCTCTGGAAAATTACATTCTATTCCAGTAATCAAATGAGAGTGAAAAAGGCAAACAACATCTTAGTTTCTTTTTTGAGATGGAGTTTTGTCTGTCTTCCAGGCTGGAGTGCAGTGGTGCAATCTCAGCTCACTGTGACCTCTGCCTCTCAGGTTCAAGCGATTCTCCTACCTCAGCCTCCCAAGTAGCTGGGACTACAGGTGTGCACCACCACACCCAGCTGATTTGTTTTTTTTTTTTCAGTAAAGACAGGGTCTCACCATGTTGGCCAGGCTGGTCTCAAACTCTTGACCTCAGGTGATCCACTCGCCTCACCCTCCCAAAGTGCTGGGATTATAGGCGTGAGCCACCACGCCCAGCCACATCTTGGTATTATTATGAAAATAGTTTTGACCTCTCAGACCCCTGAAAGGATCTCAGGAAGCCCTAGGGGCCCAACTACTCTTTGAGAAATGCTTCTCTACAGAAAGATTTACCAAAGTGTCCTCTTATCACTGTGCCTCTGTGCCTTCACCAACACTGGGCATCATCTTGCTTTTTTTTTTTTTTAAGCCTTTGCTAATTTGTTAAGCAAAAAGCAGGATCTCTTTGTGATTTTAATTTGCATTCTGAAAGGTTCATGATTTTTGAATTTATATTTTTTCTTTTATAAACTGCCTCTTTATATCCTTTGCATCCTTTCTTCCTGGTTATGGGCATTTTGTCTTATTTATTGCAAGAGCATTCTTTTTCTTTTCTTTTCTTTTTTTTTGGAAATGCAGTCTGGCTTTATACCCCGGGCTGGAGTGCAGTGGTGTGATCTCGGCTCACTGCAACCTCCGCCTCCCAGGTTTGAAGGATTCTCCTGCCTCAGCCTCCTGAGTAGCTGGAACTACAGGCGCCCGACACCACACCTGGCTAATTTTTGTAGCTCACCACTGAGAACAAGGTGACAAACATGGAGTTTATTGTACCTGTGTCAGATCGGGATTAGAAGACTGGAGACCTGTGAGTCCCCTGTTCCTCACAGGGAAGGAAGTGGCCCATCTGAGTAGGCCTCTTGGCCTCAAGCCAATGCTGTGATGCCCAACAGGGGGCTGTCTCACTGTACCCTAAGGTGGGGCCAGTTTATACCCAAAATTTTAGCAAGGGATTTGGGTATCCAAGATGTTAAAGTTTTGTTGGGGGAAAATAGGCTAAGCCCTCATGACCCATTTCTTCAGAAAAGACGTTTTAGAATAAGAAAAGGAAACTAGAATTTAACAGTCTGACAGGATATTCTTGCTAACCACAAATGTACAGGATTATAGTGTAGCTATAGAGGTCTCCTCCTTTCTCATTTTTTGCAGATCTCACCAGTAAATGCCTCTACTGCTTGACTGCTTTCCGAAATAGGAAAGCATTATAAAGTAGAATTTGTGTCCAGCATGACTAGGCCTAATTAGCTGGGATTTTCTCCATGTCAGTGTCGTTTCCCACATCCTTAAGCACACTAGAGATTCTTCTTTGCCAGGCTGGCAGGTGAAAAGAATGGTATAGCATTGTTTTAATTTTCATTTCTTGGATTACTGGTGAGTAAAAAGAAACGTATCTCTCAGCTGTTTGCATTTCTCCTTTGGTGAATTGTTTATTCATATCTTTGGCACCTTTTTCTATTGGAGTGTGCATATTTTTCTTACTGATTGAGCATCTCGTTATATAGTAAAATATTAACCCTTTATCATATATAATGCACTTTTTTAATGCATCAATTTTCTTTTAACTTCTGCTCTGCAGAATTATCTAATGATTAAGTAGCTAAATCTATCAATCTTTAACTTTATCATTTCTGTCTTGAAAGTCAGGCTTGGAAAGTCCTTCCCTAACTTCAATAATTGTTTTTCAAAATTTCCTCTTTTTTCCTCCTAGTATTTTGTGTTTTTTTTTTTTTTATACTATTTAACTCGAAACCATCTGAAATTTACTTGGGTATATATTATATACAATGGGAAGAGCTAAAAATTTTTTTACCCAAAATGCGGGTTCGTTGTCCCAGTGATTTTTATTGAATAATCCAGGAAGGGAAAATATGTGGCCTGAGTAAATCTGTCTCTCACTCCCGGGCCCCTGGAAGACATTTCTAATCAAATGCAGAATTCTTGGTAAAACCTAGACTAGGCCTCACAGCCCGATTAGAACTGCAAGCAACTACCTTGGTAAGATTTGTCATCAAGCTGAAACATTTTGTCTTTCCCTAAGTAATCTATCCTTTTCCCTATTGATGTGTGATGCTTTTATAACACCTTTTTTATTCTAGATTTTTCTGTGTTATTGACATATCTGTCTTTTCCTGTGCCAGCTCCACACTGTTTGGTTACTGCTTCTGAGTACTAAATGGTAATGACTGGTAGCACTAGCCTTATACCATTTTTCAACATTTTAAAATTATTTCCTCAAACGGAAGTTTTATAGTAGAAGAAACTTTTTACCCAAAATGCGGGCTCAAACAGAAGTCTGCCTCAGAATATATCAGAAAATATTTTTAAATACAAACTAAAATTATTTTTTTCATTTAAACTTTTGATTCTTATTACATCAAAGTACTTCCAAAATAAATTAATTAAAATTTAAAATTCATATTACATTTTCCAATCTAGGTACATAGTGTTTCTTTTCTTTTTCTTTTTTTTTTTTTCTTTTTCTTAGAAGAAAATAGTGTTTCTTTTCTTTTTTTTTTTTTTTGAGATGGAGTCTTTCTCTGTCACTGGAGCTGGAATGCAGTGGCGTGATCTTGGCTCACTGCAATCTCTGCCTCCTGGGTTCAAGCAATTCCCTGCCTCAGCCTCCTAAGTAGCTGGATTACAGGTGCGCACCACCATGCCCGGCCAATTTTTTTTTTTTTGAGATGGAGTCTCACTCTGTTCAGCCCAGGCTGAAGTACAATGGTGCATCTCGGCTCACTGCAACCTCTGCATTCCAGGTTCAAGCGATTCTCCTGCCTCAGTCTCCTGAGTAGCTGGGATTACAGGCACCTGCCACTATGACAGGCTAATTTTTGTATTTTTAGTAGAGACCAGGTTTCACCATGTTGGCTAGGCTGGTCTCGAACTCCTGACCTCAGGAGATCCACCTGCCTCGGCCTCCCAAAGTGCCAGGATTACAACCATAAGCCACTTCACCAGCCGATTTTTTTTGTATTTTTAGTAGACAGGGTTTCACCATCCTGTCTGGTCTTGAACTCCCAACCTCGTGATCCTCCCTCCTCGGCCTCCCAAAGTACGAGCATTATAGGCATGAGCCACCGTGCCCAGCCTCTTTTCATTTTTAAAGATTCCCTTTATGGCTCTGAATGATTTCTTTATAATGTCGTTCACATTACTGGTTGAGTTTTTTCCTGCATATTTTTTATTTGTGGTTGTTATTAGAAGTGGAAATTTTGGCAGGGTGTGGTGACTCACACCTGTAATCCCAGCACTTTTGGAGGCCAAGGTGGGTGGATCACTTGAGGTCAGGAGTTCGAGACCAGCCTGGCCAACATGGTGAAACCCCATCTCTACTAAAAATACAAAAATTATCTGGGCATGGTGGTGGGCATCTCTAATCCAAGCTGCTAGGGAAGCTGAGGTAGGAGAATGGCTTAAATTTACCAGGAGGTGGAGGTTGCAGTGAGCCGAGATTGCACCACTGCACTCCAGCCTGGGTGACAGAGTGAGGCTGTCTCAAAAAAATAAATAAATAGCTGGGCAAGGTGGCTCATGCCTGTAATCCAGCATTTTGGGAGGCTGAGGTGGGTGGATCACTTGAGGTCAGGAGTTCAAGACGAGCCTGGCCAACATGGAGAAACCCTGTCTCTACAAAAATACAAACATTAGCGAGGCATGATGGCGGGTGCCTGTAATCCCAGCTATTGAGGAGGCTGAGGTGGAAGAATCTCTTGAACCCAGGAACCAGAGGTTGCAGCGAGCTGAGATTGTGCCATTGCACTGCAGCCTGGGCGACAGAGTGAGACTCCGTCTCAAAATAATTAATTAATTAAATTAATTAATTAAAAAAATAAAAAAGTAAAAGAAGTGGAAATTTTTCCAGTAAAACATCTTATTTCCCACTCTGTCACCGAGGCTGGAGTGCAATAGTGCAATCTTGGCTCACTGCAACCTTCACCTCCCAGGTTGAAGTGATTTCTCCTGCCTCAGCCTCCCGAGTTGCCAGGATCACAGGTGTGTGCCACCATGCCAGGCTAATTTTTATATTTTTAATAGAGATGGGGTTTCACCATGTTGGCCAGGCTGGTCTTGAACTCCTGACCTCAAGTGATCCTCCTGCCTCTGCCTCCCAAAGTGTTGGGATTACAGATATGAACCACCGTGCCCAGCTTTGTTTCTTATTACTAGAAGGTAAACTTCATGAGAGCAGAGACAATCTAACTTTTGTTCATAATAGCCACAGAGCCCTGTAATCCCAGCACTTTGGGAGGCTGAGGTGGGCGGATCACGAGGTCAAGAAATTGAAACCATCCTGGCCAACATGGTGAAACCCCGTCTCTACTAACAAATACAAAAATTCGCTGGGTGTGGTGGCGTGCGCCTGTAGTCCCAGCTACTCGGGAGGCTGAGGCAGGAGAATTGCTTGAACCTGGGAGGCAGAGGTTGCAGTGAGCCGAGATCGAGCCACTGCACTCCAGCCTGGTGCCTGGCGACAGAGCAAGACTGTGTCTCAAAAAAAAAAAAAAATAGCCACAGAGCCTAAGAAACAGTGCCTCCACATTGTAGTTTCTCAATAAAAGTTTTTAAATGAATGAAGGAATAATGGCATGAAGCAACGCTATTATCTTAGTGTTATTAATTTATAACAGGAAACCTTACTGTTTTTTGATTAGTTTTTGTTATTTGATTAGTTCTGTTTTTCATGTGATTCTCTGGTATTTTCCACATCTACAAATATTGCTATCTTTCCAGTAAGTGTTGCTCTTTTTTTTTTTTTTTTTTTTTGAGATGGAGTCTCACTCTGTCACCCAGGCTGCAGTGCAGTGGCAATATCTTGGCTCACTGCCACCTCCGTCTACCAGGTTCAAGCGATTCTCCTGCCTCAGCCTCCTGAGGAGCTGGAAATACAGGCGTGCACCACCACGCCTGGCTCATTTTTGTATTTTTAGTAGAGATGGCGTTTCTCCATGTTGGCCAGGCTGGTCCCAAACTCCTGACATCAGGCAATCCTCCTTGCCTCAGCCTCCCAAATTGCTAGGAACACAGGCGTGAGCCACCATGCTCAGCCTTATTTCTTTTTCTTATAAGATTTTATCTAATTGAATAGATCTTCCAGAATAATTCTAAATAACAGTGATGGCAGCAGGCACCTTTTCTTATTCCTAACTTTTATGGTAATGCTTCTAAGTGTTTCATTGTCAACTCTGATGACTAGAGGGAGAACAAATTTGATGGGAAGAAAATAATTGGTTCAATTTTGGACAGGTTTAGAAAGATATTAGTGTGGAAATGTCCAGTAGTTGGATGGACATAAAAGAAATCTGAACTAGAGACAAAGATTTGGGAGTTAATGTCAGATAGATAGTACTTAAAGACTTGGGATGGATAAATTCCAACTGGAGAGAAGGCCAAAGATAAGAACTGGGGAACAGCAATCTCAAGGCTGAGCTGAGGAAGAGGAAACTAGGAAGAAACCATCACAGAGATAAGTGGAATTAGTAAAAAAAAAAAAAAAAAAAAAAAAAGGAGTCACCAGAACCAAAGATGAATTTCAAGGGAGAGGACACAATCTATACAGCCACAGAGCAAACAGCGGAGAGAGACTGAAAATGGGCAAGGAAGGGCCGGGCACAGTGGTTCGTGCCTGTATTCCTAGCAATCTGGGAGGACAAGGCAGGCAAATCACCTGAGGTCAGGAGTTCGAGAAGAGGCTGACCAATATGGTGAAACCCCGTCTCTACTAACAATACAAAAATTAGCTGGGCGTGGTGGTGGGCAACCGTGATCCCAGATACTCGGGAGGCTGAGGCAGAAGAATCGCTTGAATCTGGGATGCAGAGGTTGCAGTGAGCCGAGACTGCACCACTGCACTCCAGCCTGGGCGAAAGAGTGAGACTCCGTCTCAAAAAAAAAAAAAAATCAACTGAGTGTGGTGGCTGGCACCTGTAGTCCCAGCTACTCCAGGGGCTGAGGAGGGAGGCTGGCTTTAGCCTGAGAGTTTGAGGCTGTAGCGGACTGTGACTGCACCACTGCGCTCTAGCCTGGGTGACAGAGAGAGACCTTGTCTCAAAAAAAAAAAAAAAAAAGAAAGAAAGAAAAGAAACAGCTAAGCTAAGAGGTAAGGTACTAAGTTGAAGGGGAGACAGAGTGGAGGTAAGAATTTGGGATTTTTAGGTGGTAGTGACAAAACAGTGTTCATAAGCTTAAGGAGAAAAGACCAGAAAACAGACTAAAGTTATTATTTATTATTTTTTTTTTTTGAGACGGAGTCTTACTCTGTCGCCAGGCTCGAGTGCAGTGGTGCAATCTCGGCTCACTGCAACCTCCGCCTCCTGGGATCAAGCGATTCTTCCGCCTCAGCCTCCTGAGTAGCTGGGACCACAGGTGTGTGCCACCATGCCTGGCTGTTTTTTGTATTTTTAGTAGAGACAGGGTTTCACCATGTTGGCCAAGATGGTCTCGATCTCTTGACCTTGTGATCCGCCCACCTCGGCCTCCCAAAGTGCTGGGATTACAGGCCTGAGCCACCACGCTCAGCCCAGACTAAAGTTTTGAGAAAGAGACAGAGGGAAAAGCATACGGAGCAGAGTGCAGAGTGCGTGGCCAGCTGTGATGGGGACACTGCTAGCTTTCTCTGAAGTGGGAAAAAAGGAGTATTCCATTCTCTGCACTTTCTCAGCCAGACTAGTTGAGGAAGGACAGAGGGGACCCAGAGAACAGTGGGCGTGTCCACTCACTGTTCTTGGGCCTGGAAACTGTTGGGGCTGTGGACTCCAAGGTACTGAAGGACTGCTGGACAGAGCCTATGGCTCCGTCTGAGCCTGTAAGTCATAAATCCACCTGGTCAAAGAGTAAAGGCCTCAAAGGTTCTGAGTTAATTGGTCTGGTTTTTGACCTGAACATTAGGAATTTTTAAAGCTCCCTGGGTGAGTCTAACATGCAGCCATGGTTGAGAACCACTGGGGTTAAGAAGTGAATTGAGATGTATGGAGACAATCTCCAACCCTGGGTGCGAGGACAAGGACAGGCTCTGCTGCCCTGGCTGGAGGGGTGGGGCCCTGTCTGGGTTGTGGACGTCCCCTCAGCGATAGGAGGATGAATTCCTGCCTTGTTCCTTTGGTCAGGATCTGAATTCTTCCCCAACCTCCTGCCCTAAGTGAAAGCATAGAGAGCTTCCCAGACAGAGACCATCGGCCCCTAGGGTGGCAGCGAAAGACCAGGTTCAGGAATGTGATATTAATTATGACAATCAGTATGTTCTCCCACTTAAGAACCAAGCCCTCAGCCTCGTTCTCTGCGTGTGTGTGTGTGTGTGTGTGTGTGTGTTTTCAGGGCTGCCTATTCAACTGAAAAACAAAAGCAGCTCTGAGTCTGAAGCTAAGGTTTAACAAGTGACCAAAATGACTCATGCTGCCTGGCTGCAAAGGCCACAGGGCTGCCATCCCCAGAGGGGCAGGGCCTGGGTGGGAAGAGTCTCAGGTACAGAGGCTCCTGTGACATTCCCACTTTGCCCCTGCATAGGCTGCCTTTGGGGCCAAGCAAATACTTTTGTAAAAAGTAAGACAAAAGGCCGGGCACGGTGGCTCAAGCCTGTAATCCCAGCACTTTGGGAGGCCAAGGTGAGCGGATCACGAGGTCAAGAGATTGAGACTATCCTGGCCCACATGGTGAAACCCCATCTCTACTAAAAATACAAAAATTAACTAGGCATGCTCCCAGCTACTCTGGAAGCTGAGGCAGGAGAATCAATTGAACCCGAGAGGTGTAAGTTGCAGTGAGCCGAGATTATCCCACTGCACTCCAGCCCGGTGACAGAGCAAGACTCCGTCTCAAAAAAATAAAAAAAAATAAATTAAGACAAAAAAATGTAACTTTCTTCCTATGGTTCCAAATCTGGTGTAAGCAGACAAGTCCAAGTGAAGATGAATCCAGTGGATCTTGCAAAGGCATGGCAATGTTTGCACAAGGATGGGATACAGTAAGCTAAAAAATGTGGGCTTTTTCCAGTGGGCTCAGGCTGGAAGAGAAGGTCTAAGCAGAGCATGTGCATGAACGGTAAGGAGGGTTCCTCAGCAGGAGACAGGGCAGCCCAGGGGTGCACATTTAGTAGAAACTTATAATGTGCAAGTTTGGGGACATGAAGGAAACATTTAACCTGTCCTGTCCAACACAGCAGCCACTTGTCACATGCGGCGGTTGAAGACTTGGAATATGGTTAGTCTGAATAAAGACGTAAAACATATGCTGGATCTTAGACTTAGTGCGGGGGTGGAAAAGAGAGTTTAAAATAGCTCATCATAGGCTGGGTGCTGTGGCTCACGCCTGTAATCCCAGTACTTTGGGAGTCCAAGGTGGGCGAATCACCTGAGGTCAGGAGTTCGAGACCAGCCTGGCTACCATGGCAACACCCCGTCTCTACTAAAATTACAAGAATTACATGGGAGTGGTGGCGAGCGCCTGTACTCTCAGCCACTTGGGAGGCTGAGGCAGGAGAATCGCTTGAACTGGGAGGTGGAGATTGTAGTGAGCAGAGATGGTGCCACTGCACTTTAGCCTGGGTGACAAAGAGAGACTCTGTCTCAAAAAGAAAAAAAAGCTCTCTCTCTCCATATACATATATATATAGCATATATATATATAATATATATATACTATATATATATAGTATATATATAATATATTTTCTTTTTTTTGAGATGGGGGTCTTACATGATCACGGGTCACTGCAGCCTCAAACCTCTGGGCTCAAGTGTTCCTCCTGCTTCAGCCTCCTGAGCAGCTGGGACTACAGGCACGCACCACAATGCCAAGCTAATCTTTTACATTTTTGCAGAGATAGGTTCTTGCTATGATGTCCTGGCTGCTCTGGAGTGATCCAGTGATCCTCCTGCCTTGGCCTTCCAAAGTGCTGGGATTATAGGTGTAAACCACTATATCTGGCCAAAATCAATAATGTATTAATACTTTAAAAATACTGACTACATGTTGAAATGTATTTGGATATGGAGTTAAGGGAACTGTACTATTAAAATTAATTTCCCTTGTTTCATTTTACTTTTTACAATATGGCCACTAGAAAATTTTAAATTATATATATGGCTTTTTATATTTATATTGGATAGTGCTGCATAAGCCCATCAGCCAATGAACCTTTATTGAACAACTACTTTGCCCAAGGAAACATGAAATACAAAGCTATATATAAAAATAACAGCAGCTCGAGTTTTTATAAGGTTCACTACTTGCCAGGTACTTAGCACTGATTTAGTAACTTGCCCTAGGTCAAAACCGCTGTCTGTTGGCTTCCAGAACTCCCTGTTAGCCATTAGGCCAAACTTCCTCCCTAATGGCAAAGACCTTAGGGTCTAACGGGGGGGCACCACAGACATATGTCCTAATACAATAGAGGCTGCCAATACGAGGAGCTGGGCTGAAAACATTCAAGTTAAACATCCATCCTCAGAAACACTTACGTTGTACATTTATTTTATTTTATTTTATTGAGATGCACTCTGTTGCCAGGCTGGAGTGCAGTGGCGCAATCTCAGCTCACTGCAACCTCCGTCTCCCAGGTCCAAGCGATTCTCCTGCCTCAGCCTCCCGAGTAGCTGGGATTACAGGTGTGTGCCACCACACCCGACTAAATTTTGTATTTTTAGTAGAGATGGGGTTTCAACATGTTGGTCAGGCTGGTCTTGAACTCCTGACCTTGTGATCCACCCGCCTTGGCATCCCAAACTGCTGGGATTACAGGGGTGAGCCTCCACAGGTGACCTTTTATTTTATTTTTTAAGACACGGGTTACAATCAGGAGAAGGGAAAGATAATTATTTAAAAAAAAGAAAAAAGAAAGACACAGGGTCCGCCAGACGCAGTGGCTCACGCCTTTAATCCCAGCACTTTGGGAAGCTGAGGCAGGCAGATCACCTGAGGTCAGGAGTTTAAGACTGGCTTGGACAACATGGCAAAACCCTGTCTCTACTAAAAACACAAAACTTAGCTGGCATAGTGCACACACTTCTAATCTCAGCTGAGGATTAGAAGTACTTAGGAGGCTAAGGCAGGAGAATCGCTTGAACCCGGGAAGCTGAAGTTGCACTGAGCCAAGATCGTGCCACTGCACTCCAGCCTCCAGCCTGGCAAAAGAGTGAGACTCCGTTTATTAAAAAAACAAAACAAACAAAAAAACTTCGTCACCCAGGCTGGAATATATTGACAGGATCCTAGCTCACTGCAGCCTCCAACTCCTAGGCCCAAGTGATACTCCCGCATTAGCTTCCTGCGTAGCCATCCCACCAGCCTTAAATGTTTTGTTTCTTTGAGACATAGTCTCACTTTGTCACTCAGGCTGTAGCGCAGTGTTGTGATCTCGGCTCACTGCAATCTCCGCCTCCTGGGTTCAAGCAATTCTCCTGCCTCAGCCTCCCAAGTAACTGGGACGACAGGCGTGTGCCAGTACACCCAGCGAAATTTTTTGTATTTTTAGTAGAGACGGGGTTTCACCATGTTGGCCAGGATGGTCTCAATTTCCTGACCTCGTGATCCGCCCGCCTCAGCCTCCCAAAGTGCGGGGATTACAGGTGTGAGCCACTGCGCCCAGCTGCCTGAAATGTTTTTTAACCTGATAGAAAGATACAGCAATCTGTCTGAAATCTTTCCTAGTTGTCTTCCCTTTTTTTTTTTTTTTTTTTTAAAAAAGATTGCCAAACATTTATGACATGCTGGTAGAGTAAGAGATACAGACAGGACATGACGTTGGAAAAGAGAAAGCAGTGGTTCTCCACCTTGTCTACCCAGTGTAATTGCCTGGGTTTTTTAAAAAAAATTCCTAATGTCTGGGTCTCACCCCTAGAGATTCTGATGTAATTAGTCTGGTTTAGCACCGGGCTTTGGGATTTTTTTTTTTTGAGATAGAGTCTCACTGTGTCACACAGGCTGGAGTGTAATGGCACAGTTTTGGCTTACTGCAACCTCCACCTCCCAGGTTCAAGCAATTCTCCTGCCTGGGATTACAGCCACGTGCCACCACCCCTGGCTAATTTTTGTATTTTTAGTAGAGATGGGGTTTCACCATGTTGACCAGGCTGGTCTTGAACTCCTGACCTTGTGATCCACCCGCCTTGGCCTCCCAAAGTGCTGGGATTACAGGCATGAGCCACTACACCTGGCAGCTTTGGGATTTGTAAAAGCTGCCCAGTTGATTCTGAGGTGCAGTTAAGGTTGAGAACCACTGGAGAAAAAAGTTAATTAGTGCATATGGAGACTGGATTCCCCAATCACAAGCTCTTTCGTTTGTTCTCTCCTAGGCCATTTTGCCCACCTAACCATAACCATTTGAGGCTGTGCTGGTATCTTAAACTAATGACAAAGGGGTGCTGGAGTGAATGAGGTTCATTAAAAGGAGCAAAGGGAGACTGGGCCATATAGCTTCTCAAGGCTGAGCATTTTTACCTGGACTCTTTAGGAATCAGCGCCTTTTTTACATTGTTAAAAATTTCTCTTTCTTTCCTTCCTTCCTTCTTTTTCTTTTTTTAAACAGAGTCTTGCTGTGTCACCAGGCTGGAGTGCAGTGGCTCTATCTCGGCTCACTGTAACCTCTGCCTCCTAGGTTCAAGGGATTCTCCTACCTCAGCCTCCCAAGTAGCTGGGACTACAGGCATGCACCACCACGCCCAGCTAATTTTTTGTATTTTAGTATAGACAAGGTTTTACCATGTTGACCAGGATGGTCTCTATCTCCTGACCTCTTGATCCACCCACTCTGGCCTCCCAAAGTGCTGGGATTACAGGCGTGAGCTACTACGCTTTTGGCCTTAAACGTTTCTAAAGAAGGGGTCTCGCTATGTTGTTCAGGCTGGGGTGCAGTGGCTGTTCACAGACATGATCATAACACACTACAACCTCGAACTCCTGGCCTGAACGGATCCTCTTGCCTCAGCCTCCCGAGTAGCAGGGACTAAAGGCATGTGCCACGGCACCCAGTGTGGCACCTTTTAAAAAATGCAGCAACTTAAGGGCACTTTCTGTTGTTTTATTCATCTCTCAAGTTTTACTTATTTATACACGCATACACATGCACTGTTGGATGAGAGCAGCAGGAGGCTGTGGAAAGGATACTGGGCATAAAGCGAAGAGCACTTGCCTCCAGGTCTGGTCTCCCCCTTCCTGTTTAAGCTGGAAAGGTCCTTAGGCCTATCTAGGCCAACCTACCCATTTTATGAATTTCTCCATTCATAAAATGAGCGGGTTGGCCTAGACAGGCCTAAGGACTCTTCCAACTTAGACATTGAAGTCGAACTGTTCCTTAGATTTTGTATCTGATCCCACAGCCAGAGGGTAGGCTGGTTTCCTTGTTAGTGCAGATCCAGTGCTGTCAGCCATGAGACGTCACCTTTGGAACAGAAATTTCCATCTGCATCCTCTCTGCAGATCATGCCTATCCCTCCTCCCCACTCACACCCCTCTTCATGTAAATCAGCCTGGGGAATCAGATGTTAGAGAAACTTTGATCTCTTTATCTGGAAGGCACAAAGATAGCATTGTGAAGCCTGCTACTGGTGTGGAGGTGGTGTTCAGGAATGCTTCACATTTTTCTAGCAAGTTTCATTCCCAGTAGTATGATCTTGAGGAGAAGCCTTCCCCCAGAGAGACTTTGGGGAAACCAGCAATGGAATGAGGGAAAGAACATGGACTGGGTGGGAGAGAGCCTTCTTAAGAAGGAAATACTGGCAAAATCTGATGTTGTAAAGTTTTGAAAAAAAATCCATCCTATTGCATTCGCTTAGGAAGAACCTGGGGCTGGGCTGTCCGCCTGGCTCTGTCACTGTGTGATTTTAAAAGACATTTAATGTTTCCAAGCTACTGAGTACAACAGGTTTCTCACTGAGCTTGATTTGGCACCCCTCCAGCCCACCCTCTATCTACAATGCTGCCAGCACTGACTCTAACATGCACACGACTCTACCTCCACTCCCACCCTACTGCCTCCATCACCTGTAGCAAAAAAAGAAAACATAAAAGAAAAGAAAATCCAAACTCTTCTCCATGACATTTGAAGCCTTTAAAATCTGGTCGCAGGCTATTTTCTTTTTTTTTTTTTTGAGGTAGAGTTTCGCTCTTGTTGCTCAGACTGGAGTGCAATGGCGGGATCTTGGCTCACTGCAACCTCTGCCTTCTGGTTTCAAGCATTCCCCTGCCTCAGCCTCTCAAGTAGCTGAGATTAAAGGCATGTGCCCCCACATCCAGCTAATTTTGTATTTTTAGTAGAGACAGGGTTTCTCCATGTTGGTCCGGCTGGTCTTGAACTCCTGACCTCGGGTGATCTGCCCACCTCAGCCTCTCAAAGTGCTGGGATAACAGGTGTGAGCCACTGCGCCTGGCCCAGGCTACATTTTTAATCTCATCTCGTACTCTCCAGCTTACTGAGCCCCTTCCCCTATTGTGCTGAGTCCATATCTGCCTCTGGACAGCCATGAGCTCCACTGGGAAGGACAGTGGTTTACCACCCCTGGCTGTGTTCTTCCCCCAGAACCCTTTCCAGTTCCTGGCACAGAGGCTCAGTAAAGGTTTGACGGCTGAATAACCAACTAAATGGGCAATCACGTAAATCAGGGAAGGCCCATGGACCAGACAACTCCTAAATTCCTTTCCAGCACTAACTTCTGAGTACTGTTCCCAGGGCAGAGCTCAAAACTGCTTAGGACTTGACCTAGTTCATACTGTTACTGCAGTGTGAAAAACAGAGACAGGTGGTCTGACAAAGGGCTTAAAAGTTTTTGTTCATAGGACAATTTTGCATACAGCAGAAAAATTAAAATACGACGCAATTAATTTAAAATCGCTTTAAAACAAGATCATCCTATGGTTGCACAATAATGTGAATGTACTTAATGCCATGTACACTTACATGGCTGAGACAGTAACCTTTATGCTACATGTATTTCACTACAATCAAAAAAAAAAGACTGCCAGGCATGATGGCTCACGCCTATAATCCCAGCATTTTTGGGAAGCCAAGGCAGGAGGATCACTTAAGGCCAGGAATTCAAGACCATCCTGGGCAACATAGCAAGATTCCATCTTTACAAAAAAATCTTACCATTAGTTAGGCATGATGGTGCATGCCTGTGGTCCCAGCTACTCAGGAGGCTGAGGCAGGAGGACTGCTTGAACCCAGGAGGTTGAGACTGCAGTGAACAGCGTTCACGCCACTGCACTCTAGCTAGGGCATCAGAGTGAGACCCTGTCTCAAAAAACCAACAGGCCGGGGGCAGTGGCTCACACCTATAATCCCAGCACTTTGAGAGACTGAGGCAGGCGGATCACTTGAGATCAGGAGTTCGAGACCAGTCTGACCAACACGGATAAACCCAAGCTCTACTAAAAATACAAAATTAGCCAGGCGTGGTGGCGCAAGCCTGTAATCCAATCTACTTAGGAGATTGCGGTGAGCCAAGATCGGGCCATTGTACTCCAGCCTGGGCAACAAGAGTGAAATTCCGTCTCAAAAAAAAAAGAAAAAGTAATTTGTTTAAATTTATACAGCTGGCCAGTTGAAAACTAAGATTCAAAACTACCTTGGGTATGGAAAGAGTTAAAAAAAAAAAAAGACCCAAAGTCCATGCTGTTTCCAGTACCCCATGCCTTATAATGGCTTTCTTATTTGGCTTGGTTTTGAGTCCTCCCAAAGCAACTCTGACTACCTAATCGAAACAGGACATTATTGGAAGGAGCCTAGGGTGGCCCCAGGGACTGAAGGAAGGGCTAACAAACAGCCCTAGACAGGTAGGGACTGTGGCAGCTGAGGGACCTTCATTCTAAAACACCGGGGCTCATGTGACACTGCTCCAAGCTTGCCAGGTTCAGAGACTGTTCAGGTTTCAAATTCCCGGGAGAGAGAATCTGGTGTGCCTGCCTGGGTTAGGTGCCCACAGCCCTATCAGTCAGCTCTGCCCAGGGAGACAGAGTCCTGAACCCTACACATGGCCACTGGGGTTCATCCTAGGTGTTGGCTCTTCTCAGAGAAGGGAAATCCCCGTGGGTCAGGCAGTCCCCCCAGGTAAGTCCCCAGCAGAAAATTTTCTTGGGGGAGGAAAAAGCGAACAGAAGTAGCCTGTCAGCAGAGAAGCCTCCATGGCAATATTCGGAGTCATCAATTCAGCCTCAGCCTCGCCTGCTGCCCTGTTCAAGGTTTCATCATTATCAGGGCCTGCAAACCTGGGAAGTGCATCTGTAGTTTTGGCCTCACTGTAGCCCTCAGTGTCAAAACTCAACTACACCAAGGTTGCTGGAGCTTGTCTTCCAAGGCACCCTTGGGGGCTTAGTGGGTGCAAGGGCCGCTCAGGGCAAAGGAAAATGAAAGGCACACAACCAAGAAAGCTCAGAGGTGCCTGGAAGGCAAGCTGTGCTGACTCTCCAGAAACCCCTGAAGTTTCTCGAAGAAAGCAAAGAAAAATGTGTGCCATGCATTTGACTCGGTTTAGCTGTGCTTTGGGGCTCATGGCATGGAAACCTGCGCGTGCACAGTCAGCCCTAACAAGCAATAACCAGAGGTGCCTGCCTAAACTCTAAAGTGCTCTTAAGGATATTAGAACCATTAGCTCTAAATGGAGTTAATCTATAGGCACGATAACTGGCCAGTACTTTAACAGCCTTTCAAAGTCAGGAAGGCCTGTATATATATCAACAGCAGCAACTACCACTGCTTGGCACCTTACTGCTATTTCAATTGCATTTCTCTACAATCCTGAGAAAGCTGCTATTATTATAACCATTTACGGATAAGAAACATGAGGCATAGAGGTTTTTTTGTTTTTATTTGTTTTGTTTTAGTGAGATGGAGTCTCACTCTGTTGCCAGGCTGGAGTGCAGTGGCTCAATCTTGGCTCACTGCAATCTCCACCTCCTGAGTTCAAGCAATTCTCTTGTCTCAGCCTCCCTAGTAGCTGGGACTTCAGGCGGATGCCACCACACCCAGCTAATTTTTGTATTTTTTAGTAGACACGAGGTTTCTCCTTGTTGGCCAGGCTGGTCTCGATCTCTTGACTTTGTGATCTGCCCGCCTCCACCTCCCAAAGTGCTGGGATTACAGGCGTGAGCCACCGTGCCCGGCCTTCTTAGGAGGACTTTCTCATGGATTCATCACTTCTTTATTCCCTTTTTGTCATCAGCCCTTTCTTCAGAGTAAGTTACCTAATGATTCTCCACGGTGGGGCTGGCTTCTCCAAGCTAGTGTAAATGTACGTACAAAGAATGCATCGGATTAGTTTCCCTGCCCAAGAAAGTATTGTCACCCTTTTCTTGGGCTCTAATTGCAAGAACAGCTGAGCTGGAGCAGATCCTGGTGACCATTTGTTGCCAAGTCCAGGATTACACAGTGGACAAGAGGAGTTTTCTAGGACTACATTAAAGTGAGTATAGTTAGGATGAGGATTTCAGGACCGTGGAACTAGAAGGAACTTTATTCTAAACCTCAGGCTTAAAATTCAAAACCAGTTTTTGCCCTTGCCTGTTAGATGTCAATCAGAGTTTAGTTCAGCATGAGTGCTCCTGTAAAAGTCTTCAGTGTTCCTCTATGGATTTATGATTGTCTGGCCTCCCCATCACCCTTCTGCAGTGGGAAATAAGTGAAAGTGGCATGGAAGGAGGTAAGATTTGGGCAGAGAGAAAAATCAGCCTCCATGGTCCTGATCTGTTTTTCAAACTCTGAGTCAAGAATCCATTGATAGGTCGTTAAAGCAATTTACTGGGTCAAGACCAACACTTAAAAAAAAAAAGATAAAATTAGTCAAACAGGAAATATCAGACTATATCACATGTAGTTATGGTAAATAATGTTTCATAAAACATTTTAAATAGTTTTCAAAAATAAGGCTGGGCGCGGTGGCTCACATTTGTAATCCCAGCACTTTGGGAGGCTGAGGCGGGCAGATCACAAAGTCAGGAGTTTTGAGACCAGCCTGGCCAACACAGTGAAACCCCGTCTGTACTAAAATTACAAAAATTAGCCAGCATGGTGGCGAAAGCCTGTAATCCCAGCTACTAGGGAGGCTGAGACAGAAGACTTGCCTGAACCCAGGAGGCAGAGGTTGCAGTGAGCCGAGATCGCGCCATCGCACTCCAGCCTGGGCAACAAGAGCGAAACTCCACCTCAAAAAAACAAAACAAAACAAACAAAAAAAAAACTTACCACCCAGAATCATGAAACCAAAAGCTGCAAGGAAAAAGATTTTGAAACTAGATTTTGTAAAATATTTCTAAATTTTCTGTTAAAACATATAACAGAATTAAAAGGTGTAAAACTGAAAAAGCATCTGCACCCACATGTTAAAGTGTTGAATTCTTACCATTAAAATAATGATTATAGGCTGGGCGTGGTGGCTCATACCTGTAATCCAAGCACTTTGGAGGCCAAGGTGGGCAGATCACCTGAGGTCGGGAGTTCAAGACCAGCCTGACCAACATGGTGAAACCCCGTCTTTATTTAAAAAAATAAATAAATAAATAAATAAATAAAATAAAATAAAATAATGATTATAAATCAAGAGGTGAAAAAGTCTGATATCCCAATAGAAGAAAAGGGACAAAGGCAAATCATGAGAAAAAGGGAAACAGATAAAAAGATGTTTGCAGGGCATGGTGGCTCAAGCCTGTAATCCCAGCACTTTGGGAGGCCGAGGCACATTGATCAACCGGGTTAAGGAGTTCTAGACCAGCCTGGCCAACATGGTGAAACCCTGTCTCTACTAAAAATACAAAAATTAGCTGAGCGTGGTGTCACACGCCTGTAATCCCAGCTACTTGGGAGGCTGAGACACAAGATTTCAACCTGAGAGGCACAGGTTACAGTGAGCCAAGATTGCACCATTGCTCTCCAGCCTGGGCAACAGAGTGAGACGCGGTCTCAAAAATAAAGAAAGAAAGAAAAATAAAAAGATGTTAAGCTTCACCAATAATGTCAATTAAAACAGGATCTAATTTTTTTTAACTCCCAATGTTATTTAAATATCCAGTTTTGTCAAGGATGTAACACTATAAAAGGTACCATTGCTGGTGGGAGTATAATTAGATAAACTGGGAGATAAATTGGCAATACACATCAGAAGCCTTGAAAATTGTACCCTTTGACTTAATAATCCCTCTGCAAATAATTTATCTCAAGTAAACAATCATGGGTGTGTTCAAGGTTGTCAACAATAGTAAAAAACTTGAGAAAAAAAAACCCCGGCTGTCCAACAACAGGAATGTTATGATCGTCTTTGTGTACAAAATATAATTAATTAACAATAAGTTAACTAGCAAAGCCCCAACCTAGGGCTGGAATTTGGGCCATTCTAGGGGCTGGAAGTCTGACCACTCCTCTGGGAATTCATTTTCCTGAGCTGACCGATGAAGGCAGGAGGGAGGAGTTTGGAGAACACAGGCTTGGGGGCGGGGTGATGCAGACAATGGGGCTGTTGAACCTCAGCAGAGAGACGTTTTGAGATGGAAGCGAGGAGCTGTTTTCTGTTTGTTGTTTCTTTTTTGAGACAGAGTTTCGCTCTTGTTGCCCAGGCTGGAGGGCAATGGCACCATCTCGGCTCACCACAACCTCTGCCTCCTGGGTTCAAGCGATTCTCCTGCTTCAGCCTCCCAAGTAGCTGGGATTAACAGGCATGCGCCATCACTCGGGGCTAATTTTGTATTTTTAGTAGAGACGGGGTTTTTCCATGTTGGTCAGGCTGGTCTCAAACTCCCAACCTCAGGTGATCCACCCGTCTTGGCCTCCCAAAGTGCTGGGATTATAGGCTTGAGCCACCGTGCCCAGCCAGACCTATTTTCAAGAGATACTTTGAGAGACTCTAAATTTGGGGCCTGGGATTAACAAAAAAGACATCAATGTGCCCCAGAGGCCGGGTGCAGGTCAGGAGTTTGAGACCAGCCTGGCCAAGATGATGAAACCCTGTCTCTACTAAAATACAAAAAATTAGCCGGGCATGGTGGTGGGCGCCTATAATCCCAGCTACTGGGGAGCCTGAGGCAGAGAATTGCTTGAACCCAGGAGGCGGAGGTTGCAGTGAGCCGAGGTTGTGCCACTGTACTCCAACCTGGGCGACAGACCGAGACTCTGCCTCAAAAAAAAAAAAAAAAAGTGCCCTGGAGAAGAGTACAGCAGACAAGAGGGTCTAGGGACTGTAGGGGGGACTTCGCAGGTTTATTTAGGATGGACAGGGAAGGACAACTCATCCCTCTGATGAGTTGGGATTTGGCAAAGACCTGAAGAAATGATGAGAACTACCAAGGGAGGCTAGGCAGAGGGAACGGCCAGTGCAAAGGCCCGGAGGCAGCACATGCTTGCTGCGTTTGAGGCACAGCAAGGAGGCCAGTGTGGCTGGAGTGTGGTGAGCACAGGTGACACTGGCAGGAGACAAGGGCAGCAAGGCAGCCAGGTTGGGTCATGTGAGACCTTGCGGCCATTCTGAGGATTTGTCATTTACTCTGAGATGGGTAGCCGTGGTAGGATATTGAGTAGGGAAGGGACATGTCCTGACTTAGGTTTTTATTTATTTATTTATTTATTTACTAAGTATTTATTTGTGAGACAGTGTCTTGCTTTGTTGCCCAGGCTGGAGTGCAGTGGCGCAATCTCAGCTCGCTGAAACCTCCACCTCCCAAGTGCAAGCGATTCTCCTGCCTCAGCCTCCCTAGTAGCTAGGATTACAGGTGTATGCCACCACACCCAGCTACTTTTTGTAGTTTTAGTAGAGACGGGGATTCACCATGTTGGCCAGGCTGATCTCAAGTGATCCATCTGCCTCAGCCTCCAGAAGTGCTGGGATTACAGGCATGAGCTACTGTGCCCAGCATTGACTTAGGTTTTTAAAGGATCACTCTAGAGAGTGCAATGTGGAGTGACAGGCTTAGGGGACAGGTGTGGGGGCTGAAGACAGAAGTTGGACATCAGTTAGGAAGCTACTACAATAACCCAGGCAGGAGGCAGTGACTTGGATCAGGGTGATGGCAGAGGAGGAAACAGTGACAAGTGTTCAGATCCTGAATCTATTTTGAAGGTAGACTGAGAATTTGCTAATGGATGGGGTGAGATTGTGTGTGTGTGTGTGTGTGTGTGTGTGTGTGTGTGTGAGAACAGGCCGGGCATGGTGGCTCATGCCTGTAATCCCAGCACTTTGGGAGGCCAAGGTGGGTGGATCACTTGGGGTAGGGGGTTTGACACAGCGAAACCCTGTCTCTACTAAAAATACAAAAACTTGCTGGGCATAGTGGTGCACACCTATAATCCCAGCCACTTGGGAGACTGAGGCAGGAGAATAATTTGAACATGTGAGGCATAGGTTGCAGTGAGCCAAGTTTGCACCATTGTACTCCAGCCTGGGTGACAGAGCAAGACTATGTCTCAAAAAAAAGAAAGAAAGAAAGAAAGGAAAAAAGAGAAAACATTTGGGCCCACCTCACCCCATGTGAACCAGATTCTTTGCAGATGGTTCATAGTATTTCTTTTCTTTTCTTTTTTCTGAGTCGGAGTTTCCCTCTTGTTGCCCAGACTGGAGTGCGATGGCATGATCTCAGCTCACTGCAACCTCTACCTCCCAGGTTCAAGTGATTCTCCTGCCTCAGCCTCCCATGTAGCTGGGATTACAGGCATGTGCCACCATGTCCGGCTAATTTTTGTATTTTTAGTAGAGACAGGGTTTTGCCATGTTGGCCAGGCTGGTGTTGAACTCCTGACCTCAAGTGATCTGCCCGCCTTGGCCTCCCAAAAGTGCTGGGATTAGGCATGAGCCACTGCACCCAGCTAGAGCTTGGCTCTCTAGTGTTGGTACTTGGAGCCTGTTTTTTGGAGGAGGTCTTTCCTAAAAACCCACTCTGGAAACAGTGTGAAAGCAGGAAGTGAGAGGCTGTGTTTGCGGTCCACAGTCCAGCTGGAATAAGTGGTAGAGAGAGGACCCTAGACTGTCAGGCCATTGGGCCACAGAATCACGGCCTGGATCTGGGACAGTGCTTGGCCTCCTCTGAGGCCCTAGGCTCCTGATTCACCTGTCCTGAATCCCTGTCTCTTAGGAGGCAGGAAGTGAGCTATTTGTGTAAGACTAAGGCTCTAGAATATGTCCCAAGTTCTCTGGCATCAGACACTCCACTCAGGGGCCAAACAGAAAGCTGTGAAGAGTGATGAGAAAAGTCTCTTCTTACACACCCTCTTTACAAACACTATTTAGTACATTGCTTTTTTAGCCTTCATGTTATGACTGGTTTCCCATTAAATATTCTTCGGAATATTTAAATATTCTTCAGAAATTTAACTTTGATGATAACATATTATTCCCATTAACCATAACTCTATCATCCTCTGACTGTTCAAAAGATAGATTATTTCTAGCTTTTACTATTATGGTATACTATTATACTATTAACATCACCTGGTGATTGATCTCAAAGAAATAATTAGAAATCAGTCCCCAAATTTTGAAATGAGCAACCAAGAAGTCTTTTTCATTTTCCACAGTTTTCCCACATTTTTTTTCTAAGAGATAGGGTGACGCTCTGCCATCCAGGCTGTAGTGCAGTGCGATGATTATAGTCCACTGTAACCTCAAATTCCTGGTCTCAAGCAATCTTCATGCCTCAAGTTTCCAAACAGGTAGGATTAATGGCACATGCCATGATTTCAGGCTAATTTGCTTATTTTTGTAGAGATGGGAGTCTTGCTATGTTGCCTAGGCTGGTTTTGAACTGGGCTCAAGCAATCCTCTCGCCTCAGCCTCCCTAAGTGTTGGGATTATAGAGGTGAGCCACCATGCCTTCTTTTTCTTTTCTTTTCTTTTCTTTTTTTTAAATTCTGTTTTAGTGCTGGGCACAGCGGCTCACGCCTGTAATCCCAGCACTTTGGGAGGCCGAGGCTGGTGGATCATGAGGTCAACAGATCGAGACCATCCTGGGCAACATGGTGAAACCCTGTCTCTACTAAAAATACAAAAATTAGCCGGGCGTGGTGGTGCGCGCCTGTAGTACCAGTTACTCGGGAGGCTGAGGCAGGAGAATCATTTGAACTCAGGAGGTGGAGGCTGCAGTGAGCTGAGATTGTACCACTGCACTCCAGCCTGGCCACAGATCGAGACTCCGTCTCAAAGAAAAAAAATTCAATTCTGTTGCAGAAAGGAAATCCCTCTTGCCAACATCTGAGTAATATCTGTCTTTACTATTATTATTTGTCTGTAAATAGCTTTACAGTTCACAAAGCATTTTCTTATATATTGTCTCATCTAATCAACACAGCAACTCTATGAAATAGTTATTATTTCCATTTTTTGGGGAAATTAAGGCTCAGAAAGGCTATGTGACATGTTCAAGGTAACACATATAGTGTCAGAGCTGGGACGTGGACCCACGTCTTGGGACTCCCAAAACTGTATCCTTTAATATGGGCAAAGTGCTATGCTGGGGCCTTGCCAGACACGTAGACGGCACTGGGAGAAGGGCAGGTTTGGAACAGCTCCCCAGGCAGAGTGGGTGGAGTTATTAGTAAGATACAGAGAAAGTGCTACAGACAGTGGCTTTGCAAGGACAGAGCATTTCCTCCCACAGAAGGCATGCTGTAAGCTTTGGGAAGAAACGTGGCCAAGTCAGGTCTTCAAAGGTGAATAGGATCTAGATATTCGGAGTAAAAGGGAGAGCTTTCCACAGGCTCAGTGAATGGGAAAGGAAAGTGTGGCTGACTGGGGAAGGTGCCAGCACTGGGAGCAAGAGATGGGGCGTGGCTGGGGAGGACTGGAATTGTAATTCTAGCCTCACCGAGGCTAGAGCCAGCAGGGTCTGGGGATCATCTGGGGAGGAAACCAGAGATGTGTGGAACAATTTGCTGAAGGCAGAAGCAGGCAGGGAAAGGGCAGGGTCAGGTTCTTACTCGGGCCAATGCTCCTTCCCTGCAGTAAACCTGATTAATCTCAAACTCAGGTGCCATTTCCTTGGAATAATATTTACTGTGGGGCGCGATGGCTGACGCCCGTAATCCCAGCACTTTGGGAGGCTGAGGCAGGAGGAGGATCCCTTGAGCCCAGGGTTCGAAACCAGCCTGGGCAACACAGTGAGCCCCTGTGGTTAAAAAAAAAAAAAAATTAAAATTAGCCGATAGTCGTGGCACGCGCCATAGTCCCAGCTTCTTGGGAAGCTGAGACAGGAGGATCACCTGAGCCCAGAGAGGTCAAGGCTGCAGTAAGCCATCATCGTGCCACTGTACTCCAGGCTGGGCGACAGTGCGAGAGCCTGTCTCAAAAAAAGAAAAAAATGTTGTTCAAGTTGTGTAGTGTACGGGTGGAAAGAAGTATAACAATAACATAGGACAGCAGCCGGCTCTTTTTTCCTCAGGATGTGGAGAGTGGGCGCCTTGGGAAGATGAAATGGAGTATGTGCGGGGGAGGGGTCAGATGAAACAAGGTCGGGAGGGGGGCAGGGAGAGCTGGGGCGCTGGAGGAGCTTGGGCTCGCGCTGCGGGGGAGGAAGCGCCTTCTGCGGTCGCTGGGGGGAAGTGGCTAGGAGCTGGGGCTGTAGAGGGGTCTGCTGGAGCGTCCCATCTGGGAAAGCATGCACGGATGCGGAACATTTCCGCCGGTCACCCTGGCAAAGCGCTCGCAAGTCTGGAGGGACAGAGAGTCTCAGACCCAAGTGGAGAAAACCGGGAATCGTTCCGGCTCTGGGGACTGACATTCATCGCGGCAGTTTCTGGTGGCAAAACAGAGGAAACAAAGGAATGATGAAATGAACTGCGCTGCCTTCATGCCCCAGATGAATGTTCAGCCATTAGAGAAGAGTGAATCCCAGCTGGGATTTGGGGTTCCACAGTGTACTAGAAAAGCAAGACAAAGAGAGGCGCCTACTAGAAGATGCCATTTTGGAAAACAAAAGCAAACGCGCGCGCGCATGTGTATGTGTGTGATGTTACATGGGCATGGGGAAGTTACGGAAGTGAATACTAATGCTTGTGTAAATTGGGATGGTGGAAAATGAGGAAGAGGGCGGCGGGGGAAACTTTAGTACTTACAGAGAAAACGGAGCAAGTTCGTAAGCACGCCAAAAACCCCTCCCCGCCCCCGTGCCCGGGCTCCTCGCTCACGCGGCTAGGATGACGCCCGTGGGACGCCGCAGGGGCCCTGCACGCAGCCACGCTGCTCGGGGTCACTTCTAGTCTCTCCGCTCTTTGTTAAATAAAGAGGGTGAGATAGGGACAGGCTGGAGCCGGCAGCGGTTGCAGAGGGCGGAGGGCGGAGGGCGAAGGGTGGAGACGGGTCCCGGCGCCCCTCGCTCCTGCCACGCTGCCACCGCCCCAGACAAAGACAGCTGCGTCCGGCGGGAGCGCAGCGGCCCCTGCGCGCAGGACCTGAATCGCCTGTCCCCTCTGCCCCTGACGCCCACGCATCCAAGCGGCCGCCCACTGCCCTTCTATCCCCCAGCCATTTGCTTCCCACCCCTTGATTTTCTTTTCTTTACCCCTCCCCTCAGCATCCTCCCCAACCTCTGATACACTTTCTAATGAATTTACCTAGTCTAGGTATTTTGTATAAGTGGAATCATATAATATTCGTCCTTTTGTGTCAGGCTTATTTTGTTTAGTATAATGTTTTTTATGTTCTTTTTTCCTTTAATTGAGACAGGGTCTCGCTCCGTTGCCCAGGCTAGAGCGCAGTGGCGCCATCTCGGCTCACTGCAACATCCACCTCCTGGTTTCAAGTGATCCTCCCACCTCAGCCTCCTGAATAGCTGGGACTACAGGCACACGCCACCATGCCTGGCTAATTTTTGTATTTTTGATAGAGACGAGGTTTTGCCATGTTGTCCAGGATGGTCTCCAACTCCTGAAGTCAGAGGATCCTCCCCGCTCAGTCTTCCAACGTGGTGTAATTACACGCCTGTGAGCCACCATGCCCACCGCTTAGCATACTCTTTTCAAGCTTCATTCCAGCTGCAGTATGTATGAGAACTTCATTTCTTTCCTTTTTTTTTTGAGATGGAGTCTCGCTCTGTCACCCAGGCTGGAGTGCAGTGGCGTGATCTCGGCTCACTGCAACCTCTGCCTCTCCTGTCTCAGCCTCACGAAGTAGCTGGGATTACAAGCGCCTGCCACCACGCCAGGCTAATTTTTGTATTTTTATTAAACACGGGGTTTCACCATCTTGGGCAGGCTGGTCTCAAACTCCTGACCTGATCCACCCACCTCAGCCTCCCAAAGTGCTAGGATTACAGGCATGAGCCACCACATCCAGTCGAGAATTTCATTTCTTTTATTGTATTTGTGGTAAAATGTACACAATATAAAACTTCCTTTTTTTTTTTTTTTTTGGGAGTTTCGCTCTTTCACTCAGGCTGGAGTGCAGTGGTGTGATCTCTGCTCAGTGCAGCCTCCGCCTTCCGGTTTCAAGTGATTCTCCTACCTCAGCTTCCCTAGTAGCTGGGACTACAGGGAACCACCACCATACCCAACTAATTTTTGTATTTTTAGTAGAGACGGGATTTCACCATCTTGGCCAGTCTGGTCTCAAACTCCTGACCTCGTTATCCACTTACCTCGGCCTCCCAGAGTGCTGGGATTACAGGTGTAAGTCACCATGCCTGGCAAAACTTCCTATTTTAATCAGTTAAGTGTACAGTTTAGTGGCACTAAATATGGCACTAGATATCACATGGTTGTGCAATCACCATCATCATCTATCTCTAGAACTCTTCCATCATCCTAAACTGAAACTCTGTACCCATGAAACATCCCCTCCCTCATACCCCTCTATCCACCTCCTGGCAACCACCATTCTACTTTCTGTCCTTATGAACTTAGGAGCATCACCTTTCTGGGACATCTGCAATGGCTCTCTGGAGGATTGTGTCTCCTCTTTTTTTTAAATTTATTTTTCTTTGTTCTTTTCTTTTTTTGTTTTTGGTAGAGAAGGGGTCTCACTTCATTGCCCAGGCTGGTCTCCAATTTCTGGGTTCAAGCAATCTGCTTGCTTTGGCTTCCCAAAGTGTCGGGATTACAGGCATGAGCCACTGTGCCCCACCTGTGGTCTCATTTTGGAGGGCAAGAAGGATAGAGATAGCCATAATCGGCCGAGCCTGGTGGCTCATGTCTGTAATCCCAGCATTTTGGGAGGCTGAAGTGTGCGGATCACAGTGTCAGGAGAGCAAGACCATCCTGACCAACACGGTGAAACCCCATCTCTACTAAAAATATAAAAATTAGCTGGGTGTAGTGGCGCACACCTGTAATCCCAGCTACTTGGGAGGCTGAGGCTCAAGAATTGCTTGAACCCAGGAGGCGGAGGTTGCAGTGAGCTGAGATCGCGCCACTGCACTCTAGCCTGGTGACAGAGCAAGACTCCGCCTAAAAAAAAAAAAAAAAGAGATAGCCATAACCTGGAGAATATTGAGATGTAGACAACAAGGAAGACAACATTTGGTCCTATGAGAAATCATCTGTGAGGAAGAGTGGACGGAACTGAGCATCTTCAAGACAGTGAGATCCTGAAATGATTTCAATTCACGTAAGAAAACCAAAACGAGAAAAGGAGGTTTCAGTTTATCAACAGATTTATTACTGAAAAAAGTTTCATTTTTATTTAGCTTTCTGACTGTGCTTGCAACTTCAACACTTTCACAACGATTGTCTGCTCCTCGATAAGGAAAGCACGCTTGATCCTGTCACGAACACATTTAGCACACATGGAACCACCATAGACCCCGCTGACATGTTTGTTTTGGACAACCTCATAAGAACTTTAGGCCTTACAGCACGAACCCCTTGAAGTCTGCCTCGGCACAGGCCACATGCAGATTTTGGTGCTTTCCCAACCTTCTTAGTATAAAGGTAAACAATTCTATTACCAGAGGTTTGGGACAGCCTAGTTTTTTTACAGGCACTATTGTAGGAAAGCCTACGTCCTTATGTCAAATGCCAGACCACTTTGAGTGTCTCTACACCAGCTCAAAGGACTGCTCCTGAGAGCTCTAGGCTTCCTCGGCTCCTCGGATGGCAGCCGGTTGTGAAGGAAGTAAAGACAGGGAAAAGAGAACAGCAGCCATACCTGCAGACAACATTGTATCAACAGATTTAAAAGGAGCCAGCACTGTGATATAACTGGAGAAGACTCAGGCGATCACACAGTCTGTCTTCACCCAAGGGAAGGGTGATTATGTAGGAAAGTGGATAGAAGATACTGTCAATAGAAATATAAAGGGAATCATGTTAAAAATTTTTCAGTAGCCACATTTTTTTTTTGAGATGGAGTCTTGCTCTGTTGCCCAGGCTGGAGTGTAGTGGCAGGATCTTGGCTCACTGCAGCCTCCACCTCCTGGGTTCGAGTGATTCTCCTGCCTCAGCCTCCTGAGTCGCTGGGATTACAGGCACACCACCTTGCCTGGGTAATTTTTGTATTTTTAGTAGAGACAGGGTTTCTCCATGTTGGTCAGGCTGGTCTCAAACTCCTGACCTCAGGTGATCTGCCTGCCTCAGCCTCCCAAAGTGCTAGGATTACAGGCGTGAGCCACTGCACCTGGCCAATTTTTAAACTAATAATGAAAGGCTGGACATGGTGGCACACTCCTGTGGTTCCAGCTACTCAGGAGGCTGAGGTGGGAGGACTGCTTGAGCCCAGATAGTTGAGACTGCAGCAAGCCGTGTTCATGCTACTGTTCTCCAGCCTGGGCAACAAAGCAAGACCCCATCAAAAAAAAAATAATAATAATGAGGCATTTCACATTATTTTTTTTTTTACACTTGGTCTCTGAAATCAGGCTAGCTACATTTCAAGTGCTCTCTAGCCACCTACAGTCACTGTACTGCACCGTACAGGGTTGGAACCTGGACTTAGGAGTCAGACAGGGCTGGGGTCAAGCCCCACATTCCACCCCTTACTAGGCTGTGTGACTAGGCGCATTACTTAGCTTCTCCTATTTCTGTTTCTTCATCTATAAAATGAAACTAAAAATAGTACCTACTTCATAGGGTAATTTTGTGGATTAATGGCACGTGAAGCATACAGTACATGTTCAGTAAATGTGGGCGATTATTAGCAGTAAATTTGGTGGTTACTGAATTAATGACATTGCAGTATCACTGTTAGGATGACCTCCATTCCCATCAGATGATGTGGCTTGGAGATATTCCAAACGCGCAAGGTTAAAAAACAATAGACAAACCAGGAAAACCTATTTGCAACACATATGAAAACAAATGTTGTTATTCTTGCTATGTAGGAAGTGCTTGCAAATAAATAAGAAAATGAATACCAATGGAAAATTCAAAAGAAACAAACATCTGAAGTAATTTTTTTTTTAAAGCAAGACCCACTTTAAATAAGTTCAACTCTCCTTGGAATCAGACATAAAAATAAACAAAAGACACTGTTTTGTTTTTGCTATTGTTGAGTAACAGGTCAACAGCCAGAATTTGGTGGCACCTAATACTGAAGAAGATGTGGGGAGATCCCTTCTCTTTTTAAATCAATATTTCCTGAAGTTTTCATCGTTAGATCTGACCACAGACTATCTGGAGAAACGAGCTGAGTTCTTGCTTCAAGGAAGAACTAGCCAGACAGCCTTTTCTGCCCACCTTTTTCCTCTTCCAGATGAAGCTGAACAGCCAACAAACCTCTCCTAGCACGTTGACTTTTTCCTTGTCATGTGTGCAGACTCTGCGCATTAGCTTTGCTAATAGTCCTTTACCACAGGTGTTGACATTTCACGTGGCTTGAAATAGCCCCCAGTATTGTTCTACATTTGGACAGGGCTGACATACTTAAGCCATAACACCCCCAGAATATTCTTAGACTTCTGGCTAACTCCTTCAGGAATGTTTTATCTGCCAGTAGGATTGGCTACATAATTTTCAAGGCCCAGGAGAAAATGAAAATATGGGCCCCTTTCTCATAAAAGGAGGAAAAAAGCCCTTTTATTTTTTCTGCAGTGTCTCTCTCAACCTGTCATGATGTTTTTATTTGCTATTTACGGTCATTCTCCCTTGGACATGGAGATACTTCAGAGGTAAGTGCAGGGCCTCACAGATGCCCAGGACCCTGCCGCAAGACAGCATGCATTTTCCAGTCTGGGAAAACTTGATGGGGAGTGGGGTGAAGAGACTCATACTTTTTTTTTTTTTTTTTTAGATGGATTTTTACTTCTTGTTGCCCAGCCTGGATTGCAGTGGCACAATCTTGGCTCACTGCAAGCTCCGCCTCCCAGGTTCAAGCGATTCTCCTGCCTCAGGCTCCCGAGTAGCTGGGATTACAGGCACGCATGCCACCATGCCTCGCGAATTTTTTTGTATTTGTATTTTACCTTTTGAGATAGAATTTTGCTCTTGTTGCCAAGGCTGGAGTACAATGGCACAATCTCAGCTCACTGCCACCTCTGCCTCCTGGGTTCAAGTGATTCTCCTGTCTCAGCTCCCGAAGTAGCCAAGATTACAGGAGCCTGCCACCATGCCCAGCTAATTTTCTTGTATTTTTAGTAGAGACGGGGTTTCACCATGTTGACCAGGCTGGTCTCAAACTCCTGACCTCAGGTGATCTGCCTGCCTCAGGCTCCTGAAGTGCTGGGATTACAGGTGTGAGCCACAGCGCCTGGCCCAAGAGACTAATTCTGACTGATCTAAGTCCTTAGTCTTCTGTTCTTTGCATTCTGCTCCACAGTGGTGCCTTGAGCCAAAAGATGCCTCATGGTCCAGCCATCCCAAGGGGAGGGAGGGTCACAGGGTAACAGGAAACACTGAGAGAAAAAAAGAAAAAAAAACATAGACTAGGAGATCAAAATATTATCTCTGCACACGCAGCAGTGTCTGAGAGCTGGGTTAATGAGTATGCCCCAGAGAGCTAATCCACTCTGTGTTACTAACCCAAGTCTTGAGCCAGGCGAGGCGGAGGACCAGTTAGGCTAAGCTCTGAGGTGAGGTGAAATAGTGGGGATCTCTGTGACAGCAATGTGACCACTGAGACTGGAGCGATGCAGCTGTCAGTCAAGTACTGCATGCTAGCAACCACCAGAAACAAAGATGCAATGAGTACGTTCTGCCCGAAAGTCTCCACAGGGTGCACACTCCTGCTGACACCTGGATTTCAGTTCAGTGACACTGATTTCAGACTTCTGGTCTTGAGAACTGTGAAAGAAAAAATTTGTGTTAAACCACCAGGTTTGTGGTAATTGTTACATCAGCCATATGAAACAAATATGTCCCCAAACAGGTATGGAAATCAAATACAATTCAATTTCTCCTTCCAATTCCATTTTTCTAGAATTTGACAAAATTATTCTAAAGTTCTTTTGAAAAAAAATAATAAACATGACCAATATTTTTTTTTTTTTTGAGACAGAGTTTCACTCTCGCCCAGGCTGGAATGCAATGGTGCCAGACTAGCCTTGCCAACATGGCGAAACCCTGCCTCTACTAAAAATACAAAAATTAGCCAGGTGTGGTGGTACATGCCTATAATCCCAGCTACTCGGGAGGCTGAGGCAGGATAATTGCTTGAGCCTGGTGGGGGTGGGGTGGAGGTTGCAGTGAGCCAAGATTGCACCACTGCACTTCAGCCTAGGAGACAGAGAAAGACTGTTTCAAAAAAAAAAAAAAAGTTTAGAGTCAGGGTCTTGCTCAGTTACTCAGGCTGGAGTGCAGTTGTGGGCTCAAGAGATCCTCCTGCCTCAGCCTCCCAAGCAGCTGGGAGTATAGGCACATGCCACCATGTGTGGCTAATTTTTTTAATTTTTACTTTTGTAGAGGTAGGGTCTTGTTCTGTGTTGCTCAATCTGGTCTTGAATTCCTGGTCTCAAGCGGTCCTTCTTGAGACCTTGGTCTCCCAAAGCATGGGGATTACAGGCATGAGCCAGGGCTCCTGGTCAGTATTTTATTTTTTAAGAACAAATTTGAATATGCTTCATTGCAAGGTATCTTATTTTCACTGAGCACCTAGAATTTCTCAAGTTCTTTGTATATTATATGAGTCTTTCACAGCAGTGTTAAGGGACAGGTGAAATAAACAGAAAATAATTCCTGGCTGGGTACAGTGGCTCATGACGGTAATCCCAGCACTTTGGGAGGCCAAGGTGTGTGGATCACCTGAGGTTGGCAGTTCGAGACCAGCCTGACCAACATGGAGAAACCACGTCTCTACTAAAAATACAAAATTAGTTGGGCATGTGGTGCATGCCTGCGATCCCAGCTACGGAAGGCTGAGGCAGAAGAATTGCTTGAACCTGGGAGGCGGAGGTTGCAGTAAGCCGAGATCTTACCATTGCATTCCAGTCTAGGCAACAAGAGCAAAACTCCGTCTCCAAAAAAAAAAAATCCTATTTACAGAGTAGGCAATTAAGACCCATTGTCAATCATCTAATAGGCATCAGGACTGGGGTTTGAAAGCACTTCTCAGAAGTCCATGTCTTTATTTGTAATGCCAAAAGACTGGAAACAACCTAAACATCCCTTGGTGGGAATCACTTAAATTATAGTACGTCCACACAATGTAATACTCTGCAGCCACAAAGATGGATAAAAATGAGGATACTCTCATATACCAATAAGGAAATGTCTCCAAGATAGTGTTAAAGAGGGGGAAAACCCAACAAACATGTAGAACATGTGTACAGACTAGCACCATTTATGTTACAATGGAGTAAAGAAGGGTATAGATTTGTTTTAGCTTTTATGTGCATAAGAAACGTTAGAAGGATAAACACAAACCTATTAACAGGGTTATCTATTTAGGATGGGGGAACTGGGCATTTGGGGACAGGGACAGGAGAGATGTACATCTTTTAATTTCTTTCTTTTTTAGAGACATAGGGTCTCGCTATATTGCCCAGGCTGGAGTACAGAGGCTATTCCCAGGCACGATCCCACTACTGATCAGCACAGGAGCTTTGACTTGCTCCATTTCCGACTGAGCCAGTTCATCCCTCCTTAGGCAACCTGGTGGTCCCTCTCAGCACCATATTGATGCTGAACTTAGTGCTGACACCCAATTGGCATAGCGCACTACAGCCCAGAATTCCTGGACACAAGCAATCCTCTACCCTCAGCCTCCTGAGTAGCTGGGACTACAGGCACACACCACCGTGCCCGACCATCTTTTCATTTTTTTAGTTTTGAATCATATACATAAATTACCTGTTCAAGAAAGCAAATACATATAAACTTTTCTTTGCTTTTTTGAGACTGAGTCTTGCTCTGTCGCCAGGGTTGTAATGCAGTGGCGTGATCTCAGCTTACTGCAACCTCTGCCTCCCAGGTTCAAGTGATTCTCCTGCCTCAGCCTCCCAAGTATCTGGGATTACAGGTACGCACCACCACACCCAGCTAATTTTTGTATTTTTAGTAGAGACGGGGTTTTGCCATGTTGGCCAGGATGGTCTCCATCTTTTGACGTTGTGACCTGCCTGCCTCAGCCTCCCAAAGTGCTGGGATTACAGGTGTGAGCCACCATGCCCGGCCACATATAAACATTTTTAAAGCAACATGAAATTAAAACTGCTGTCCCTTCCTTCCACTGTACCATGTGCCTTAGACATCTTTGGAGGGCAGTCTGTCCCCCTTTCCAATGAGTTCCACAGGGCAGCAGGCCTCAGGATGCCCTGGCAGCTCTAAGGATGGCTTCAGTACAGCCTGGGGAAGGTGGCCCTGCCAGCAGGCAGTGCCAGGCCAAGTGTACACTCTTTCCTTATCCCTGACTCAGAAAAACAAAACCAACAGGCAAATCCACTCGTCAGCATTTCTGAAGCCAGTTGTTAACCAATCCTCTTCCTGCCCTTTACTCTCCTTTTCTTCCTTTTTCCAGAAAAACCTGGAAAGCTCTGTGACTACTTTGCAAAGTGCTTTACTAGCTCTGGCTGCCTTGTTGTTTTCCTTCTCTAGTTTGGCCTGTGTTATCCTCTCAGGCAAGTACTGCAGTCAGACTTCCTGCCAGCTTGCCTGCTGGGTTCATCTGTCTTAAAAAAAAAAAAACAACAAAAAACCTGTGTTGTCATAGAACCGACAGACCTCAAATCTGAAGTTATTTTGTCCAACTCTCCACCCAGAGCAGAAGAACCCAGCTGTAAAATTTAGCAGAGTAAATCTATTTGCTTTTAAAACCCAATCCTGTGGTTTCACTTTGTCCATCCAATCAAGTGGGAGTGACAGCTCTCATAAAATATTTGCTCTTGTGAAGAATCCCATGGGGCAGGTCTATTTGTGTGTGGAGTCTAGTGGTGCAGTGAGCCCCAGTAAATTTCCATTCAGTAATTCAGTGACTGTTAATTGATGCCTAATATGTATCCATCGCTGTCTGAAGCCCTGTGCTAGGGATAGAAACAAACACCAAGACTCAGCTCCTGCTCTCAAATCTCTAATAGCCGTATTAGGATACCTTCGGGTCATCAACGTGCCTGGCCTAATTTTTTTTTAAATCTATTTGCAAGGTATCAATTATATCACTGTGTTATGGACATTTTCATGGTGAGCTATGTGTCAGAAATATGATTTATGGGAATGGGTTTCTCTTCTCTCTTTCTTAAAGTTTTGGGGACATAGCTTTTATATTACAAAGATAATGTCCAAGTTCAAACTCTAAGTAATATAATCCATATAAGATTCATTAGCCTTTCAGGGTGTTAATTTTCTCATAACACTGTCATAGCTTTCAGCTTTCATTAGCTAGAATTCCTCGGCTAATGTGCAGGAAATTTGAGATGTCTGCCAGGTGTGTTCAGTAAAAGATTCTGCTCAAATCAAATGCAAGTCTAAAAGCAAGTCACTTTCAGAGACACTGAGCTTGGCAGGGATTCAGGTGACTAGAACCATACCATATACTCCCCAGATGATGCTGGGCCAGAATAAGTCTTCCTTTGAGCATTGTTCAACTCACTGGGCACACGGAGCAGAAGCCTCCGTGGAGGCAGCATGCTCATTTCCCATTACACACACACAGCATCACCAGGAACCATACCTCGACATTCATTCTTTGCTGGCTTATTCTCAAAGGAAAACCCCAAGCAGAAGAAAATGAACACCACAGACTGTTAGAAGCAGCAAGAAGCTACCGCACATTTGTGGCTCCTACACATCCACCCAAAACACACCAGCAGGAAGAAAGAGCAATATATTACTCAGGTTTCCTGTCAGGACATCCTGGCTTGAAACACAGGACTGTCACTTAAAAATATAAGATAACTCACAGATGGGAAACTGCTATATCATGTCCTTGAGAATCTCAGGAAACTGTCCGCTTATGAAATAGAGCTCAAAAGCAAGCAGAAAATCACCCATTCCCATTAATGATGGGTAGTTTCGCTCTCAGGCGAAGAATGCAGGAACATGGGGGCATAAACTGACTCAAGGAATCTGGCCTGGGGAAAGCCCCATGCAGTTTCTGGGCAGACTGGGCCCTGTCTTAGACCAACAACCTTGGTCCAAATTTATCATAAGGACGTGACAAACTCAGTGTACAAGCATTACCACATAAGTAGTAGGCCCTATTTTGTTGGTGACTGAAGATTGCCTTTGAATTCCCCAGTGCCCACAGGCCCTGCATGTCTCACCATCTGGCATTGAACAGTGTAAGCAGATCAATTCGGCAGAATAGTATAAGGTTATACATTGAATAGTAGCTGTCTCCTTGGGGGAACCCTATAATGAAGGGGAATCCATTAAAAGGAGAGTGTAGGCTAGATCTCTGCTCTCCAGGCTTGTTGTAGCTCAGAATCAGAGAGAGCACCCATCCATTCATTAATGCATCCATTCACTCGTTCAATAGACATTTATAGAGCATTTCTTTTTTAGATGGTGTCTCGCTCTGCAGCCCAGGCTGGACTGCAGTGGTGCAATCTCGGCTCACTGCAACTTCCACATCCTGGGATAAAGCGATTCTCCCACCTCAGCCTCCTCAGTAGCTGGGACTACAGACATGTGCCATCACACCTGGCTAATTTTTTTTTTTTTAATTTTTGTATTTTTACTAGAGATGGAGTTTCACCATGATGGTCAGGCTGATCTAGAACTTCTGACTTCAGATGATACACCCGTCTCGGCCTCCCGAAGCGCTGGGATTACAGGCATGAGCCTCTGCACCTGGCGTTTTGTTGTTGTTGTTGTTTATAGGGTCTTGCTCTGTCACTCAGGCTGGAGTGCAGTGGTGCACTCACAGCTCACTGCAGTCTCAACCTCCTGGGCTCAAGCAATCCTTCCGCCTCAGCCTCCCAAGTAACTGGTACTACTGGCGTGCGCCACCATGCCCAGCTAATTTTTGTATTTTTTGTAGAGACAGGGTCTTATTATGTTACCCAGGCTTGTCTTGAACTCCCAGGCTCAACCAATCCTCCAGCTTTGGCCTTCCAAAGTGTTGGAATAATGGGCGTGAGCCAGTGCATCTGGCCAGTGCAAACTCTTGGGAGCCTGCTGTCTCTCTTAGCCAGGTTACAATGGATACTACCTGTTAACAGTTAGTATTCCTACTGCTGCACATTCGATCTTTACTCCTCAACCACAGACTTTTATTTCCTTCTGCTCTTCTATCCTATGATTCTCACAAACCATCAAAATGTCTTCAGAATACCAATTTTTTGTGTGTTCTGATTTCATCTCTGGCACAATAAACTGTAGTTCTGAAACTCTTGGTTCAAAAAATAGTGCCATGGAGAGCTAGGTGGTCAGGCTGAGACCTCAACTTGCAGTCCCTCCAGGTTCATGCCTATATCTGTGAACAGAGAATCTCCTGAGGGAATACAAATGGTCTCCATAGATTCCACAGCCACACCCTTCTCAAGACCTGGCTTCGTCCCCTCCTTCCTGCCCAGCCTCCACACCCTGGGCAGGAAAAGGCACCAAGAAAGTGAGCCTTCAGCTCCTTCCTCTTCTGTACTTAGATCTATCACATCTCACCATATCAACACTGTTATTTTCTTATAACTATATAGTCCTTATATTTGGGGACCAGGGTAAAATTCCATTTTCCTCTGTCATTGCAACTGGCTTTCTGGCTTTCAGAGAAAAGACTTCCTTTGGAGATCTTGGCTTATTTTTCCCCAGGGAGTGAGTCATATTCACAAGCATGTATTATCTCCCGGGACACAACCTGGTCAACTACCGCAACTCACAGAAAATGATCACAAAGACTGTGTGTCGCTTTTACCTTTTTTTTTTTTTTTCCTTAGATGTGAGTTTCGCTGTTGTTGCCCAGGCTGGAGTGCAATGGCGCGATCTTGGCTGACCGCAACCTCCGCTTCCCAGGTTCAAGCAATTCTCCTGCCTCAGCTTCCCGAGTAGCTGGGATTACAGGAGTATGCTACCACGGCTGACTAATTTTTGTATTTTTAGTAGAGACGGGGTTTCACCATGTTAGCCAGGCTGGTCTTGAACTCCTGATTCAAGGTGATCCGCCCACCTCAGCCTCCAAAAGTGCTGGAATTACAGGCTTGAGGCATCACACCCGGCCCCCTTTTACTTTTATATCACTCCCATAAAATTTATTTAAAATTTGGAGGAAAACCTCAGTACTTCCTCCTGCCTCCCACCCCTTGTTTTCATCTCCATAGCATTTGTCACTATTGACATACTAGATAGCTTATTCATTTGTTCATCATTCATTCATTGTTTGTCTCTCTCTCTTTCCTCATTAGAATGTAAACTTTCTGGGCAGACACGGTGGCTCACACCTGTAATCTCAGCACTTTGGGAGGCTGAGGTGGGCAGAACACTTGAGGTCAGGAGTTCAAGACCAGCCTCTGGCCAACACGGTGAAACCCCATCTCTACTAAAAATACAAAAACAAAAAAAAAAATTAGTCAGGCATGGTGGTGCACGTCTGTAGGTTGCAGTGAGCTGAGATTGCACCACTGCACTCCAGCCTGGGCGACAGAGCCAGAATCTGTCTCAAAAAAAAAAAAAAAAAAAAAGTAAGCTTTTTGAGGATGGGGCTTTTGTTTGTTCTGTATGTTGCTTCATTCTCAGGCCCAGCTCAGTGCCTGGCACATAACAGGTACTCAATTAAGGCTGAACAAATACATTTGTGAATAAATAGTTGATTTTTCTTTCCTTGTCTCTGAGGCCTACCACCTCCCTCTCCTGTCACAACATTTTTCCATTGGCTCAATCACTAGCGATCGGATGACTGTGTTCTGTGTAAGCTCCAGAGGCGAACCACCAAAGCAGTGGGTAGTTCCTCTCCATCTCCTCCATCTCCACCTACTGACAGCACATCCATTGTGCAAGTCCTACTCGCCTCCTCTGTGGCACCATCCCTTAGCCTCCCACAGTGATCTCACCCTCCTCTGAACCCACAGCATCCAGTGCATGTATCACTCTTCTACAATTTAGTACTTTCTGCCTTGTACGGATAATAGAATTCTCCTGACTGTGAGCAAAGCTGGCTCCTGTACCACCCACTTCTCCTCTTTACAGCAGCTACTCACTCCTTATCTCATGGAATTTAGACAAGGACCCAGATGTGGGACTTACACTTTCAGGCTGGCCCACCACGAGGCAACTTATCTCTCAAACACCTATTTAGTGAGTTCACACATGTTGAGGGACATATAAATCAAATGCCAATTTACTGACTTACACTGAAGAATGACAGACATTCAAGGTGGACTGGAATGCCTGAACTGGCCTGACTGGCTGATCTCCCCATGGGCTAAGGATTGCTTAGTAAAATGCAGACTTAGAACAAAAGTAACCAACCTAAAGTCAGGTCTCACCTTTAAGGCAAGAGATCTTTTTTCCTGCAAAAGCAGCAGCAGCCTCACCAAGGAACTCATGGAGTTCACCTGTTCTCCCCCTAGTCCTGGACCCTGCCAGGGTTATACTTGGAGGTGTAGGTACTTCCAAGGACGGCCAAACCTCTTCTGTTCAGTTTGCCAAACCGGTTTATAACCCAACTGATTAGACGTCACTTAAATTACAACCATTTTTCAGTCACTCTCCTATTAGACTATAAGTTGCCAAGGGCCGGTGCTTTGCAGGTTTCAGTAAGTATGTTGTGACAGAAAGGGCTGCTTTGTCAGCAAAAGAAAGGAATAGAAAAATTCACTCCCCCCACTGTGTGCTTTTTTTTTTTTAAAGAGACAGTGTCTCTCTCTTTTGCCCAGGCTGAAGTGGGATCATAGCTCACTGCAGCCTTGACCTCCAGGGCTCAAGCTTTCCTCCCATCCTCAGCCTGCCAAGTAGCTGGCATGACAAGTATGCATCACCAAGCTGGCTATTTTGTTTTTCTGAGATGAAGTCTGGCTCTGTAGCCCAGGCTGGAGTGTAGTGCTGTGATCTTGGCTCACTGCAACCTCCGCCTCCTGGGTCCCGGTTCAAGCAATTCTGCTACCTCAGCCTCCCAAATAGCTGGGATTACAGGTACAAGCCACCATGCCCAGCTAATTTTTGTATTTTTTAGTAGAGACGGGATTTCACCATGTTGGCCAGTCTGGTCTCGAACTCCTGACCTCGTGATCCGCCTGCCTCAGCCTCCCAAAGTGCTGGGATTACAGGCGTGAGCCACCACACCTGGCCTTTTTTTTTTTTTTAATAGAGATGGGGTTTCACCATGTTGCCCAGGCTGGTCTGGAACTCTTGGGTTCAAGGGATCCTCCCACCTTGGCCTCCCAAATTGCTGAGATTATAGGCATGAGCCACCTCCCCTGGCCTCCCTCCCCATTTAAAGTGTCCCTGGGCCAGGTGCTGTGGCTCATGCCTGTAATCCTAGTGCTTTGGGAGGCTGAGGCTGCAGGACTGCTCAAGGCCAAGAATTCCAGACCAGGCTGGGCAGCATAGCAAGACCCCATCTCTACAAAAAATTTTAAAAATTAGCTGGGCGTGGTGGCGCATGTTTGTGGTCCTAGCTACTCAGGAAGCTGAGGTGGGAGGATGGCTTCAGCCCAGGAGTTTGAGGTTAACTGAGCTATAATCGTGCCACTGCACTTAGCCTGGGCCACAGAGAGAGACCTTGATCTAAAAAACAAACAAAAATAAAAGTGTCCCTGGGTCAATGAAGCTCATCCATTCTTTTTATTTTCTTTTTTGAGACAGAGTCTTGCTCTGTTGCTCAGGCTGGAGTGCAGTGGCGCAATCTTGGCTTACTGCAACCTCTGCTTTCCAGGTTCAAGCAATTCTCCATCCTCCCACGTCGGCCTCCGGTGTAGTTGGAATTACAAGTGTGTGCCACCACATTGGCTAATGTTCTTATTTTTGGTAAAGACAGGGTTTCACCATGTTGGCTACGCTGGTCTTGAACTTCTGACCTCAAGTGATCTGCCTACTTCAGCCTACATCCACTCTCTTGATCTGAAACATAGAAGCTACCTGCCGTGTTCAAAGCCAACAAGCATCTACCTACAAAGCCCTGGGTTTTGAAGGACAAATGCCTGCATCCTTATTTGTTTGTCTTCTGGGAATTTCACTATCCAATGCTGTAGAAAAGATTTTTTTTTCTGAGACAGAGTCTTGCTCTGTCACCCAGGCTGAAGTGCAGTGGTGCAATCTCCGCTCACTGCAACCTCTGCCTCCCGGGTTCAAGCGATTCTCCTGCCTCAGCCTCCTGAGTAGCTGGGACTACAGGCGCCTGCCGCCATGCCCAGCTTATTTTTATATTTTTAGTAGAGACGGAGTTTCACTATGTCGGCCAGGATGGTCTCGATCTCTTGACCTCGTGATCCACTCACCTCAGCCTCCCAAAGTGCTGGGATTATAGGCGTAAGCCACTGTGCCTGGTGACAAGATTTTTTTAAAAGGAGAGTGGACTTCTGCTTTTGTAGGCTTTCTCTTGTCTTTTGTGGTTCCACATACAACTCTGCAGTGTCTATGGGCTATCAATTGCAACATAACGCAGACAACACAATTGTGTCTGGGGTCCACTGAATCCTAATTACACATGCACCACACTTCTGCCTTTTGCACTGCTGACTGTCAAGTGAGCTATGTTTTGTAGAAGCAGCAGGTGTGAGGAGAGGTGATTCCTGCCAGAAGTGCTAAAAAAAGACCCAAGTCTAATACACAGGAGTCGTTCCATTAACCCATCCATGACCAAGGCAAAGAGAGTGTGTTTGTGTGTGGTGAGGGAGTGGGAGGAATTGCCCTGCCCTTTCTTTGCCTTTTGGGTTTTGCCTTGATACAAATGGCAGGGGTGGCCAAGAGAATGGGGTGACAGAGGGGGAAGGAAACCCAAGGTGTGACATGCCTTCACACATACCCTCCAGGATGGCCCTGAGCGTCTCACACCCTAGAGAAGGCCAGACCACATACTGACGCTTCCCTGCCAAAGCCCTACAACCACTACATCCCCGCTGAGAAATGTGAAGTGAGTTATTTAAACCGGCTGAACCAGTTTCCTCATCTACATAGAGGGATGATTCCCCCTAGCTCACAGGACCGCTGTGGGAATCAAACGAGGTCACTCGTGTGAAAAGCCTAGCACAACCCCTGACATATGACATAAGCACTTCAGGACACATTCATGTTCCTTCCAGGAGATGGCCTTGCACTGTATACTCTGGTAGACCAGCCTCATATAAGCTCCTGGAGGCTGGCAATGTCCCAAGGTTCAGGCCATCACAGAATCGATGACCTGACCATAGCAATGTCATGAGGTGACAGATTCTGGGAAGAGGCAGCAGGAGGAGAAAGAAGAGCGCCCCAAGGTAGTGTGTGCCCTCGACGGGGATCCCAGCCATAAGCACTTATGCAGGTGCAGGAACATAGCGAAAATTCTGGTAACACTCCTCTCCCCTTATTTCTGATCAGGCCCCAGGTTCAACTCATCAGTTCAGGGATGAGCCCATTGTCACCTTTTCCTAACTAAAGCCACTCGCAGGTGCGGAGCTCACACCTAGAAAAGGGAAACTTCTAACAGCCAGTACGCAAGACACACAAAGCCTTTTGTTTGCAGGACTAACCAGGCGTTAGTGCCCTTCCAAACAGGCTCTCGGGACCAACGGGGAAAAGGAATTAGTGTATTTTGACACAACACCCACCGTGTGGTAGGCAGAGAGTAAGTGTGCGAAGGAGATCCATCCCGCTGTATAAAGAGGAAAACCGTAGTTCGGAGAGCCTGAGCTGCGGGCTCCAGGCGGCCAGTACCAGGCAAGGGCGGCCCTCCTGGCGCGCAGGCTCCTCCTCCGCGACCTGGCCAGAGCGGCCCGTGGGCTGGTGGGCGACGGGAGCCCAGGTAGGGCGGGGCCTGGCTTAGGGCACGGCGACTCCATGCCGGCAGCGCCGCGCGGCCTGGAGCTCCGGGTGCGGCCCGACCCCACGTGCTCCAAGTCTTCCCCCCATCGCTGCCCTGGAGGACCCGTGGGCCCGATCCAGGAGTGGTCCCGCTCGCACAAGTGAGCGGCGGCCCAGGAAGTCGGCGCCCTGCCAGCCGCCAACCGGCTGCGCCCCTCCCCGCCGAGCTAGCGCGCCCGCCTAGTCAGCACCTTTCCCGCAGCGTGGCCCCACGGTGGGTCACGAGGCGGGCGCGGCCAGGTCAGCCCTGGCTGGACCTGGCCTCGGCACCACCCATCTCGTTCGTCTCTGTCCCTCTGGTTTCCCCTCCCCCCTCCCCTTACCCCTCCCCCTCCCTTTCCCCCTTCCCCTCTCTCTGTTCTCCTGCCCATCCCCGGACTGGCCGCAGCCCGCCACGTCCCTGGCCCCGCCCCTGCGAGCCACAGGAGGGGGGAACCCCGGTGACGTCACCACCCACCAGCGCTCGCATTCCCGCGCTCTCCAGAAAAGACGCGAAGGTGGTGACGTGTCCGGTGCGCCAGAGCGGCTGCGCAGGAGGCATCGGCAACTGAGCGTCCTGCGGCGCCGCCTGGTGGAAACAAAACGGCCGAGCCCCTCACCCCCGGAAGCGGCGGCGCGGGCGACGGGAGAACGTGACTGACGTCATCTGGTGGAGGCGAGGGGGTGGCTGCCGCGTGACTAGCCCCTGGCCGGCGCGTTTCTGTTTCTCTTGTTCTGCTTTCAGTGGAGAGAGTGGAAGCTTGATTTCATGACCCTTATTTTACTTTGTTTTTAAACCTATCAAGGTTATATATGTGTGTGTGTTTATATATATATATATTTATATTTATTTATTTTTTTGAGACAGAGTTTCGCTCTTGTTGCCCAGGCTAGATAGCAATAGCGCAATCTCGGCTCATCGCAACCTCCGTCTTCCGGTTCAAACGAGTCTCCTCTCTCAGCCTCCCGAGTAGCTGGGATCACAGGCATGCACCACCACGCCTGGCTAATTTTGTGTTTTTAGTGGGGGAGGGGGGTTTCTCCATCTTGGTTGGGCTGGTCTTGAACTGCCGATCTCAGGTGAGCCACCCACTTCCGCCTCCCAAAGTGGTAGGATTACAGTCATGAGCCACAGCCATGAGCCACCACGCCCGGCAGTAATATTATTAAACTTGGGGGGAAAACGGAAAAGATAGGAATAAAATGATTTTTAGCATCCCCAATCGTCTTTAACTTTTCATTATGTTTACTTCCAGCCTTTTTCATGAAACAAAATTGTGATCTGACTGTATACAGTGGTATTAACTACAAAGATTCCTAAGAAAGGATAAAAAGCATATTTCAGCTTCAAGGCTAATTTACAGGTAGAAGAGGAAAAGTTCAAACAATAGACGTAATGAGCCATTCGTCCATGGTATCTAATTTACTATTCACATCATCCAGAGGAGGAAACGGAGGCTCAGAGTCATGCTCAAGGCTGCGCGTAAGAGAGTGGCAGATGGGTTTCAAACCCAGGCCCTAAACTGTGAACCTGCAAGATGATGGGAGTGGGGAAGACTTAAAGGTTGTGCAGGGAATTCACAGAGCTATAGAACCCACTTTGTACTTCTGGAACTGCTGAGTGGGAACTAGTTCTAAGAAACAAGGCTAGTGCCCCACCAGTTGCAGCAATTTTGTGAGAGAGTGGCACAAAGTTCACACTGGTACATGGCCCTGGCCACTAGTTGCTAAGTGCCACCCATCTCCAGCACTGCCCTCCCCATGAGTGGCAGTGAAAGCTGGGAGAGACGGCTACTCCCAGTGCAGTCCTGCAGCATCCCTCCTGTCCAGCACTTTCTGCATCACTTGGGAGTTTGATGGAAATGCAGAATCTTGTACCACACTCTAAAACTTCTGAATTGGGCCAGGTGCGATGGCTTAACGTTTGTAATCTTAGCACTTTGGGAGGCCAAGGTGGGCAGATCACCTGAGGTCAGGAGTGGCCAAGAGAATGGGGAGACAGACCCAGCCTGGCCAACGTGGTGAAACCCCATCTGTACTAAAAATACAAAAATTTGCCGGGTGTGGTGGCAGGCAGCTGTAATCCCAGCTCCTTGGGAGGCTGAGGCAGGAGAAACTCTTGAACCCAGGAGGCGGAGGTTGCAGTGAGCCGAAACTGCACTGTTGCACTCCAACCTGTGCAAGAAGAGTGAAACTCCGTCTGAAAAAATTAAATAAAACTTCTGTATTAGGATATGCATTTTAACTAGGTCTCTGGGTGATTCCTGTGCATATTAAAGTTTTGAGAAGTGCTGTTGTAAATAAGTTACTCTGCTCTCTCCGTGAAGTAGGTGGGATGGTAGATGCGAAGGGTGCTTGCAGAACTGGATAATGGAAGACAGGCAGGGAGCAAGGTCGATAAGGAGGATTTTAAAAAAATCATATGAGTGTCAGAAAATATGATCTGCCACGGAAGAAAACCAGGAAATCAATCTGGGAGATAAAGGAAGAATAGGTGGAGCAGGTAAGCAGATCTATCTTGGGAAAATTCACTAATAGACACAAGGGCTGCCCCCCTGTGGCTGACTTTTTCCTGTTGTCTATGACTTATGCTTGATAGGGACTAGTTATAATTCACAGGGCTGGGGGAGAGCAGCCCCTGCTCATCCCCTCCAGCAGGGTATAGTGAGATTTCTCTGGGTTCTTCTAGCTGAGGGCATATTCTGGGCGTTTTTTGACAGGGGAGAACCAGGGATAGGAGCTGGCTGAGGTTCTGACAGAACAGTGTCTGTTGGATGAGGGCTGGAGTACGTGTGGTATGTGCTTGTGTATCCACATGTGGGCTGGAGGGAAGGGCAGGGCATTGGCACCAACCCAGAACAGCAGTCACTGAAAGACGGGGTGAATTTAGGTGATTGGGAATTAGTAGCCAAGGAAGGCCACAGGCTGATGACATCTGGTACCTTGAAAGTCAGGTGTCAGGCCTACAGATCTCTTGGGTGGGTAGTTCTTAAAGTCAGATTTCTGGAGGTCCCCAGGTAGCTTCTAAACATTAGCAATCTGGCTGGGCGAGGTGACTCATGCCTGTAATCCCAGCATGCTTTGGGAGGCTGAGGCAGGCGGATCACCTGAGGTCAGGAGTTCGAGACCAGCTTGGCCAACATGGTGAAACCTCATCTCTACTAAAAATACAAAAAAATTAGTCGGACATGGTAGCACGTGTCTGTAATCTCAGCTACTCCAGAGGCTGAGGCAAGAAAATAGCTTGAACCTCGGAGGCAAAGGTTGTAGTGAGTTGAGATCATGCCACTGCACCCCAGCCTGGGCAACAGAGTGGGACTCCATCTCAAAAAAAAAAAAAAATACACACACACACACACACACACACACACACACACACACACACACAAATGCGTAAGCAATCTGTTGAGACAGAGACAATAGCAGTACTGATAGAGGCAGGGCCATAGTAGATTAGAACCAAAGTGTTCTGGGTAGAGGAGTAGCAAGTTGTTCTCATGATGACCGTGATGTTAGGGAACCCAGCCATCCAGCCGTGTTGCCTGGAGGAGGAAGAGTTAAGAAGGTGTCCCCTCTCAGACCTGTTGATACACTCAGTCTGAGAATGATCAGTCTGTGCAGTAGACAGGAGGCCGTGTAGGCATGGAGGGTTTTAAGCTGTTCTCTTCGGAATACAAATGGTGGCTGCAGCTTGGAGAGGCAGCAGCTGGACATTCTTAGAGGTCCCATTGACTGATGGAGGAGGGGAACATGTATAGGTGGGAGGTAGGTGGATGCAGGGTTTGAGGAGTGCTGCTGTGGGAGTATCTAGGACCACTCTGGGAGGGAGTGGGGCAGGTCTGAAATGAGAGCAACCCTGATGTTGTCCCAGAGGTGTCTGGGGGCTGGGAGTGGGTACAGCAGTTCTACTGGTCCTCCTAGGCCCATGCTTGACTTGGTAGAGAGGGTGTCAAGTTAGAAAAAAATGGGTGACTCTGAACCCCATTCCAGATTTTGATGGGCTGTGATAGTGTGCTGGGGTGGTGCTGGGGGGAGATCTGCTTGAGCAGAGTCCTCTTTGGGTGGATGATTTGCTCCAGCCATGTGTTTTATGGTCCCTGTGGTTCTTCTGAGTCAGTCAGGTACTTGCAGACCAGGCATCTGCCCGTCACCCACAGGTTTGTCAAAAAGCTGTGACTGCTGGGTATGGTGGCTCACGCCTGTAATCTCCGCACTTTGGGAGGCTGAGGCGGGCGGATCAAGAGATTGAAACTATCCTGGCCAACATGGTAAAAACCCCATCTTTACTAAAAAAAATACAAAAAATTAGCTGGGTGTGGTGGTACATGCCTGTAGTCCCAGCTACTTGGGAGGCTGAGGCAGGAGAATCGCTTGAACCCGGTGGGCAGAGGTTGCAGTGAGTAGAGATCGCGCCACTGCACTCCAGCCTGGCGACAAAATGAGACTCTGTCTCAAAAAAAAAAAAAAGTGTGACTGATGTCCTACAAGTTCTCAGTTGAAGAATTTCTCAGAATGGCCAACCACAGTCTTTCCTTGGGTGTTCCTGCTCTTCAGGCAAGGCTCTGCTTCATCTAGTTGTATGTTCCCCACATCTATCCAGACCTTTCCTCTCCTTTGAAGCCCAGTTCAAGTTCTAAGTCTGTGTACCTCCCTAGATTCTCAACAATTTCCCCCATTGTCTGAAGTGCCTAGGAGTTGACACAAACCAGCTCCTCAGTCACACAGGGTAGTCAACACAATGTGGTTACTCCTCCTCTTTTAGGGGCACAGCACCTCTCTCACCAAAAATGTCTCCCCCTCCATTAGGCCAATCAGTGCCTTTTTGGGGGTGGGAGGGGTTCTGCCTTTTGGATCAGAGAGTGGAGCAGTCCGTCCTGCTCCAGTGAGGAAGCCATACATTCAGGCACTTCAGGAGCCAAAATTCCTACCAGGAGAAGCTGTTCTGTGCTGTCAGCAAATGAAGCCCCAGAGAGAGGCAGAAATGGGTCAGATGGACCCTGTCTCCAGGGGTCCTGAGGCCCAGCCACACTAGCTCCAGCCCAGTATGGTTGTCTAGCTCTACTTTAGTGTCCACAAGCCAGTCATTCATGCCTATTTTGTCCAAGTTGGTTAACTGGCTTTCTGTCACTTGCAATTGAAAAGTAGCTCGTACAGCTGGGCAGGGTGGCTCCCGCCTGTAATCCCAGCACTTTGGGAAGCCGAGGCAGGCGAATCATGTGCCAGAAAAGAGTATCTGGCACATAGTAGGCATGCAGGAAATGTTCATTCCCTTCTTTCCTCCTTAAAGATAGGCTTATATTTCTGGGTCTTTCAGTGTCTCTATTCTGTGATCATTGAACTCAGAAACAGCAAATGAATTTTACTAGCTGTTTGGAGAATAAATAAGGATATAAATATTAAGCGAACAAGCAATTACAAGCATTAGTTTGAAACAGCAATATTACCTTGACACCTGGATCTCTTTTTCCTGTATCACTATTAGTTAAATCCCGCCCCCCATTTATAATTTAATAAACAGGCTACCACAAGATATAATTTGGAAAAACTAGAGACACTGTGCTTTATTTGAGAACAGAATAGAGCATGGCTGGAAATCCGCCAATAGTCTTTAACATTCTGCCCTAATCAGGGTGTTAACGCTCCAACACTGTTGGTATATGGCTAAGTGCTGCAAATTTCTCAAAGGTTGAAATAAACACTAAAGATGAGTCCATAAGAAGGAAAATAAGCTGGTTTTCTTTCTGTTCCTTTTAAAACTGTAGCCAGAAATACTGCCCAATGCATAATGAAGACTGTACACAGCAGCACCAAAAAGGCTATTTACAAGAGATTTTCTTCTACTAAATCTACTTGAAAGCACTGAGAATTTGCATCTTAGCTAAGAGCAGTTCACCAAGGAACAGGGCCATCTAAGTGCCTAACTAGTATTTAAAGTTGTCAAGGGGTGGGGATGTGCAAATTAAGCAGCAAAAGATTCTCATTTTGCCTTAAGGGAAAGTGATAGTGGTCAGAGGGGCCAGTTCCAAGGGCTGGTCCAAGGGGGGCCTCTGGTCTTGGTACTCTGCCACATGCCCATTCCTGTGGTGGCCATACTCAAACTTGATCCGCAGCTCACCAATCTTAGACTGGGGAAGGATATCTGGGATCCACTCAATGATGAAAGGTGTTGGCTCCTTTTGATCTGGGGAAGTGTTGCCTAAAGAGAAAAAAGGAGTATCAGTACAATTCCACCTAACTCTAATGGGTGTTCCTAATTGCAAGAAGTGTCCAGGATAGGAGCAGTCTGTTCAGCTTTGATAATCAGAAGGCTGCATAAGGTTTATAAGTCACTGGTGACTGGGATATCAGATTTATTGATCATCATGAAGTTAAAACATACACATTTCGGCCAGGCATGTTAGCTCATGCCTATAATCCCAACAGTGTTGGAGGGCAAGGCAGAAGGATAGCTTGAGCCCAGGAGTTTAAGACCAGCCTATGCAACAAAGTGAGACCCTGTTTCCATAAAAATTAGCCAAATATGGGCTGGGCGTGGTGGCTCACACCTGTAATCCCAGCACTTTGGGAGGCTGAGGCGGGAGGATCACGAGGTCAGGAGTTTAAGATCAGACTGGCCAAAATGGTGAAATCCCGTCTCTACTAAAAAATACAAACATTAGCTGGGCATGGTGGCTCATGCCTGTAATCCCAGCTATTTGGGAGGCTGAGGTAGGAGAATTGCTTGAACTGGGACCCTGGATGTGGAGGTTGCAGTGAACTGAGATCGCACCACTGCACTCCAGCCTGGGCTACAGAGTGAGACTCCATCTCAAAAACAAAATTAGCCAAGTGTGGTGAAATGTGCCTGTAGTCCCAGCTACTTGGGAGACTGAGGCAGAAAGACTGCTTGAGCCCAGTAGTTTAATGCCAGCCTGGGCAACATAGCGAGACCCTGTTTAAAAAAAACAAAAAGTAATATGAGAAAATAAGGGCTGGGCACGGTGGCTTACACCTGTAATCTCAGCACTTTGGGAGGCCTAGGTGGGCAGATCACGAGGTCAGGAGATTGAGACCATACTCGCAAACAAAGTGACATCGCATCTCTACTAAGAATACAAAAATTAGCTGGTTGTGGTGGTGTGCGCCTGTAGTCCCAGCTACCAGGGAGGCTGACGCAGGATAATCACTTGAACCCAGGAGGCGGAGGTTGCAGTGAGCCCAGATTGTGCCACTGCACTGTAGCCTGGTGACAAAGCAAGACTCTGTCCCAAAAAAAAAAAGAAGGATGAGCCAGGGACAGTGGCTCACACCTGTAATTCCAGCACTTTAGGAGGCGGAGGCAGGCGGATCACTTGAGGTCAGGAGTTCAAGACCAGGCTGACCAACATGACAAAACCCTGTCTCTACCAAAAATACAAAAATTAGCCAGGCTTGGTGGCATGCTCCTGTAATCCCAGTTACTCGGGAGGCTGAGGCAGGAGAAGTGCTTGAACCTGGGAGGCAGAGGCTTCAGTAAGCTGAGATGGCACCACTGTACTCCAGCTTGGGCAACAGAGCAAGACTCCACCTCAAAAAAACCCAAAAAAACCAAGAAGGATAGAGGAGAAAGACCCTGATTAATAATGTATATACATTTTTCTCTCAGAACTGCTTAACCTCAGACTTCATAAGCTAGTAATTTACTTTTTAAATTTTAAATTCTTGTTTTTTTGAGATAGAGTCTTGCTGTGTTGCCCAGGCTAAAATGCAGTGTTGCAATCTCGGTTCATTGCAACCTCCACCTCCTGGGTTCAGGTGATTCTCCAGCCTCAGCCTCCCAAGTAGCTGGGACTACAGGCATATACCACCATGTCCAGCTAATTTTTGTATTTTTAGTAGAGATGGGGTTTCACCATGTTGGCCAGGCTGGTCTCAAACTCCTGATCTCTGGTGATCCTCCCACCTCGGCCTCCCATGGTGCTGGACTACAGGTGTGAGCCACTGCGCTGGGCCTATATTTTACTTTTCACTTTACTATCTTACTCTCTCTCCACTTTAGCCTAAACAGTCACCCCTTTTAAATTCCTTCCCTCCACTTCTTTTAGTCCTTTCTTTCTCACAAAGACTAAGACATCACTTATATGATGAGAAACAAAGGTTCCATTCACCCCAGACTAACAACCTTATTGGCCAGATATTTTGGTCTGTTTTTTTTTTTTCTTTTAGTCACAGAATATAGTTAGGCTAGGTGCGGTGGCTCACACCTGTAATCCCAGCACTTTGGGAGGCTGAGGTGGGTGGATCACCTGAGGTCAGGAGTTTGAGACCAGTCTGACCAAAATGGAGAAACACCATCTCTACTAAAAATACAAAATTAGCGGGGTGTGGTGGCACATGCCTGTCATCCCAGCTACTTGGGAGACTGAGGCAGGAGACTCGCTTGAAACTGGGAGGCAGAGGCTGCAATGAGCCGAGATCATGCCATTGCACTCCAGCCTGGGCAACAAGAGTGAAACTCCATCTCAAAAATAGTAATAATAATAATAATATAAATGTTAGGTATTATCTAGCTCACGTTTGTCACACATATTCTAGCTTCCATTTCAAATGATATCTGGCTGAGAACTGTCCACGGAGCTGCTGCCAAATTTTCATTTAAATATCAATGAAAACAGAAAAAAATGAAAACTCACAACTGATGAACACTAAGACCACTGGCAACTTTTGGGAGGAAATACAAAACAGGAGGAGATAGATGGAAAGAAATCTACCCAGACTTTGGCCATAGCATATCCCAGCTTTCCTTAATAAAGGGAGGCTACATGGAAAAAGGCAGGAAAATACTTGGTCTCCCTCAGTTTGTGCCCTGGCTTGTACTTGTACAGAGCAGCAAATGAGCAGTGCCACTTCCTTTCCTTTAGAATGTCTCACACACACCCCTCCCCACTCAAGTACCTGAATTCTCAATGACCACAAAAGGGACTTGGGGGAGGGTAGGTGCATGGTTAAAGGTGAATAAGCAGGGTTGGGCGTGGTGGCTCACGCCTGTAATCCCAGCACTTTGGGAGGCTGAGGCGGGTGGGTCATGAGGTCAGGAGATTGAGACCAGCCTGACCAACATGGTGAAACCCCATCTCTACTAAAAATACAAAAATTATAGCCGGTCGTGATGGCACACACCTGTAATCCCAGCTGCTTAGGAGGCTGAGGCAGGAGACCTGCTTGAGACCAGAAGGTGGAGGTTTGCAGTGAGCTGAGATCATGCCACTACACTCCAGCTTGGGCAACATGAGCAAACCTCCATCTTAAAAAAACAAAACAAAACAAATAAAAAAAATTAGCCGGGCATGGTGGCAGGCACCTGTAATCCTAGCTACTCAGGAGGCTGAGGCAGGAGAATCGCTTGAACCTGGGAGGCAGAGGTTGCAGTGAGCCAAGATTGTGCCACTGTACTCCAGCCTGGGCGACAGAGCAAGACTCTGTCTCAAAAAAAAAAAAAAATGGTGAATAGCAGTGGCAGAATGTATTCTGAAAGGTGCAGTCTGCACTGGTAAAGCAATTTGGGTGGGAGAAAGAGGAGAAACCCTGGAAAACTATATATGTGGAGAATCTTAGTTTTGTGTGTTTTTTCATGTATTCCATTATTAGCGATGAAGGAGGAAGAGATGGTCAGGAGATGCCACTATGGTAGAAGAGAGAGACGCTAGATCTGAGAACTGTGCGTCAGCCCTCCACATACAGGTCTGCGAGGGAGCCAGCCCCCATGCAGGAGTGGTCCCAAGCAATCTGCCTGTTAACCAAAATTTGAGTCTGGACAGATATTAATCTGTTCAGTAATAAGGAAAAGACCAGGAAGTTAAACAAAATAAAAAACACCTACATAAGGAAAAGGGAGTAAATAACTAGAAGAATCAAAGGAAGGGACAGCAATGACTGATGTATCTATCAAAAAGAAAATTTCAGGGAACTGTTTAGCATCCACAAAAGAAAAAAATAAGATCCAGCCTTTATGAAAATAAGGCCAAAATCATAAGGAAAGCCCAAACTGGGAGGAAAAGGCAGCTGGATAAGAGTAAAAGGAAGACGAGCAAGAAAAGGCCAAATTTCAAAGAAGCCACAAAGAGTAAAATTAAAATCTACATGGTCAGCTGGGCACAGTCACTCATGCCTGTAATCCTAACACTTTGGGAGGACAAAGGTGGAGGATTGCTTGAGGTCAGGAGTTCAAGACAGCCTGGGCAACATAGCGAGATCCCCATCTCTATAAAAAATTTTTGCTGGCCGGGCACCAGGGCTCATGCCTGTAATCCCAGCACTTTGGGAGGCTGAGGCGGGTGGATCATGAGGTCAAGAGATCGAGACCACCCTGGCCAACATAGTGAAATCCTGTCTCTACTTAAAAAAAATACAAAAATTAGCTGGGCATGGTGGCACGTGCCTGTAGTACCAGCTACTTGGGAGGCTGAGGCAGGAGAATCGCTCGAACCCGGGAAATGGAGGTTGCAGTGAGCTGAGATTGTGCCACTGCATTCCAGCCTGGCAAAAGAGTGAGACTATCACACACACACAAAAAAATCTTTTACTTAAAAAAATCTATGTGGTTCTAAAATATATTACAAACCCATAATAACCAAAAGAGTGTGATGCTGGCATGCATCTAGACAGATTAAAGGAACAAAACAGAAAGATTAGAAATAGACACAAATAGAACAGGAATTTAGCCTAAGGTAAAGATGGCATTTCTAATTACTAAAAGAAAACCAAATAAGTGTTTATTATAACAAATGGTTTATATCAACCAGATAATCAACTGGAAGAAAATAAAAGGTGGTGGAATGTTATAACTTACATTATGATAAATTCCAGAGAAAGTTGCTTTTTTTTTTTTTTTTTAAACAAGGTCTCACTGTCACCCAGGCTGGTGCACAGTGATGCTATCATGGCCTCACTGCAGTCTCAACCTCCAGGGCCCAAGTGATCCTCCCAACTCAGCCTCCCAAGTAGCTGGGACCATAGGCATGTACCATCATTCCCAGCTAATTTTGTTTTTTTTGAAAGTAAGTTTATTAAGAAAGGAAAGTAATAAAGAATGGCTACTCCATAGGCAGAAGAGCCCTAGGCTAATTTTAAAAATTCTTTAATAGAGATAGGGTTTCCCTGTGTTGCCCAGGCTGGTCTCAAACTCCTGGGTTCAAGCTATCTTCCAACCTCAGCCTCCTAGAGTGCTGGGATTACCGGTGTGAGCCACTGTGCCCTGTCAGATCAAAGATTTAAACATAGAAAAACTCAGGTTAAAGAGTACTTTTGAAAAACACAAAATTAGGCCAGGCGTGGTGGCTCATGCCTATAATCCCAGCACTTTGGGAGGCTGAGGTGGGTGGATCACCTAGTCAGGAATTTGAGACCAGCCTGACCAATATAGTGAAACCCCGTCTCTACTAAAAATACAAACATTAGCCGGATGTGGTGGTGCGCACCTGTAGTCCCAGCTACTGGGGAGGCTGAGTCAGCAGAATTGCCTGGGAGGCAGAGGTTGCAGTGAGCTGAGATGGCACCACTGCATTCCAGCCTGGGTGACACAGTGAGACTCTGTCTCAAAAAAAAAAAAAGAAAAATACAAAATTAAACACTAGGAGAACTAAACATAAGAATGTAATATCACCAGCCAGGCGCAGTGGCTCACACCTGTAATCCCAGCACTTTGGGAGGCTGAGGTGGATGGAACACCTGAGGTTGGGAGTTCGAGACCAGCCTGACTAAAATGGAGAAACCCTGTCTCTACTAAAAATACAAAATTAGCTGGGCATATTGGCGCATGCCTGTAATCCCAGCTACTCGGGAGGCTGAGGCAGGAGAATCACTTGAACCCAGAAGGCGGAGGTTGTGGTGAGCCAAGATCACACCATTGCACGCCAGCCTGGGCAACAAGAGCAAAACTTTGACTCAAAAAAAAAAAAAAAAGGAAAAAAATACCTGGCACAAAGTACCATCTCTCATTAAATGCTGCTTTTTACGTTAGTTGTTATTATTAAATTATTTCAAAAAAAATCCAATTAAAGATGGACAAAGAAGAGCCTGGGCATGTTGGCTCAAGCCTGTAACCCCAGAACTTTGGAAGGCTGAAGTGGGAGGATCATGAGATCAGGAGATCGAGACCATCCTGGCCAACACGGTGAAACCCCATCTCTACTAAAAATACAAAAATTAGCTGGGTGTCGTTGTACGTGCCTGTTATTTCAGCTACTCAGGAGGCTGAGGCAGGAGAATCACTTGAACCTGGGAGGCAGAGGTTTCACTGAGCCAAGTTTGTGCCACTGCACTTCAGCCTGGTGATAGAGCGAGACTCCATCTCAAAAACAAAACAAAAGAAAACAAAAACAAGGAAGCAAGCAATTCATGAAATATAAATGACTAATATGAAACTTTCCCCTCATTCATATTGAAAGAATGCAAATTAACAGAGTGAGGTAACATGTTTTGCCTGTCAAATCAACAAAGATTAAAAAAAAAAACTTTTATAGATGGCTGGCAGGAATAAATTCTATAAATACATATTTTTTTCCTTTCTTTCTTTCTTTTTTTCTTTAAAAGAGATGAGGTGTCACTATGTTGCCCAGGCTGGAGTGCAGTGGCTATTCACAGGCGCGATCCCACTACTGATCAGCACGGGAATTTTGATCTGCTCCGTTTCCGACCTTGGCCAGTTCACCCTTCCTTAGGCAACCTGGTGGTCCCCCGCTACCGGGTGGTCACCATATTGATGCCGAACTTAGTGCAGACACCCGATCAGCATAGCGCACTACAGCCCAGAACTCCTGGGCTCAAGCCATCCTCCCACCTCAGCCTCCCAAGTAGCTGGGACTATAGGCATGTGCCACCGTGCCTGGCTTTTTTTTTTTTGTTTTTGAGACAGGGTCTCAGTCTGTCACCCAGGCTGAAGTGCAGTAGTGTGATCTCAGCTCAATGTAAACCTCCATCTGCCAGGCTCAAGCAATCCTCCCACCTCAGCCTCCCAAGTAGCTGGGACTATAGGCGTGTGACACCATACCTGGCTAATTTTCTCAAAAGCCTCAAAAATGTATATAACATTTGAACCTTCAATTTCCTTTTTAGGAATTTATCCCAAAGAATATCCTAAATAAGTTAGAAAATGATTAAGGATATAAAAGATTTATCTAAAAGGAAGTAATTACAGCATTGTTTTTGTTTTTTTGAGATGGAGTCTTGCTCTGTTGTCAGGCTAGCGTGCAGTGGTGCGATCTTGGCTCACTGCAAACTATGCCTCCTTCCTGGGTTCATGAAATTCTCTTGCCTCAGCCTCCTGAGTAGCTGGGACACAGGCATGCACTACCACGCCCAGCTAATTTTTCTATTTCTAGTAGAGATGGAGTTTCACCATGTTGGCCAGAATGGTCTCCATCTCTTTACCTTGTGATCCGCCCCCCTTGGCTTCCCAAAGTGCTAGGATTACAGGTGTGAGCCACCACACCTGGCTGTATTATTTTAATTAATAGCAAAAGGCTTGGAACAAATAGGAGACTGAATAGAGTGTGGCACTCTGCAGCTGTTAAAAATAATATTGTATAGGCCGGATGTGGTGGCTCATGCCCATAATCCCAGCACTTTGGGAGGCCGAGGCAGGCAGATCACAAGGTCAGGAGTTCAAGACCAGCCTGGCCAACATGGTGAAACCCTGTCTCTACTAAAAAATACAGAAAATTAGCCGGGAGTGGTGGCAGGCACCTGCAATCCCAGATACTTAGGGGACTGAGGCAGGAGAATCGCTTGAACCTGGGAGGCGGAGGTTGCAGTGAGCTGAGATTGTGCCATTGCACTCCAACCTGGGTGACAAGAGCAAGACTCTGTCTCCAAAAAAAAAAAAAAAAAAAAAAAATAATAATAATATTGTATTCGCAATAGTCAGAATGTAGAAGCAGCCAGTTGCTATGGCTCATGCCTATAATCCCAACACTTTGGGAGGCTGAGGTGGGCGGAAACGAGCTCAGGAGTTCAAGACCAGCCTGGACAACATGGCGAAACCCAACCTCTACAAAAATGTATTAATCCAAATTATCTGAGTGTGGTGGCACACACATGTAGTCCCAGCTAGTTGGGAGACAAAGGTGGGAGGATCTTTTGAGCCCAGCAGGTAGAGGTTGCAGTGACCTGAGATCATACCAGTGCACTTACAGCCTGGGCAACAGAGCAAGACCTTGTCTCAAAAATGAAAGAAGAGGCCAGGCGCAGTGGCTCACACCCGTAATCCCAGCACTTTGGGAGGTCGAGGCAGGCAGATCACCTGAGGTCAGGGGTTTAAGACCAGCCTGACTAACATGGAGAAACCCTGCCTCTACTAAAATACAAAACTGGCCGGCCGTGGTGGCACATGCCTGTAATCCTAGCTACTGGGGAGGCTGAGGAAGGAGAATCGCTTGAACTTGGGAGGCGGAGAGCAGATTGTGCCATTGCACTCCAGCTTGGGCAAGAAGAGCAAAACTCCATCTCGAAAAAAAAGAAAAAAAAAGGCCAAGCACAGTGGCTTACACCTGTAAACCCAGCACTTTGAGAGGCTGAGGTGGGCGTATCACCTGAGCTCAGGAGTTCTGAGACTAGCCTGGCCAAAATGGTAAAATCCAGTCTCCACTAAAAATAAAAAAATCAGCTGGGCGTAGTGGTGCACGCCTGTAGTCCCAGCTACTCAGGAGGCTGAGGCAGGAGAATCACCTGAACTCGAGAGGCAGAGGTTGCAGTGAGCTGAGACTGTGCCATTGCACTCCAGCCTGGGCGACAAGAGCGAAACTTGGTCTTAAAACAAAAGGTAGAAGCACCCAAGTGTCTAGCAACAGATGAGTGGATGAAGAAAACGTCATATATACATACATGGAATGTTTGCTTTTTTTTTCTTTTCTGGTTTTCTGGGTAAGCATGGAATTTTTTTCTTTTTTTCTCTCTTCCCTTTCTTCCTTCTTTTCCATTCATTCTTTCATTTGAGACAGGGTCTCATTCTGTTGCCCAAGCTGGAATACAGTGACACAATCATAGCTCACTGCAGCCTTGAACTCCTGAGCCCACGTGATCCTTCTACCTCAGCCTTCTGAATAGCTGGGACAATAGGTGTGCACCACCACACCTGGCTAATTTTTAAATTTTTTGTAGAAACGGGGTCTTGCTCTGTTGCCCAGGCTGGTCTCAAACTCCTGGGCTCCAGCGATCCTCCTGCCTTGGCTTCCCAAAGTCCTGGGATTATAGGTGTGAGCCACCACTCCTGGCCCATTATTCAGCCTTACAAAGGAAGGCAATTTCCACACCTGATATAACATGGATGAACATTCATTCATAAAAATGAATACTAAGTGAAATAAGTGAGTCACAAAAGGACAAATACTGTTTTATTCCACTTATATGAGGTAGCTACAGAAAGTAGGATGGTGGTTGCCAGGGGTTGGAGAAGGCAAGACTGGGGAGTTATCACTTTGTGCATACAGAGTTTCAGATGAGGAAGATGAAAAAGTTTAGAGATGGATGGTGGTGATAGAGATGGATGGGGTTTCACCATGTTGGCCAGACTGGTCTCAAAACTCTTAACCTCAAGAAATCTGCCTGCCTTGGCCTCCCAAAGTGCTGGGATTATAGGCATGAGCCACAGCACCCGGCCTGTAATTTTATTTTTGAAAACACTGGTTTAAATCAAACAATACCTTATTCCCACGATTGCCTTTACAAGGTGAATGAATGTCTTCTTTGTTTAAGGTCAGGATCCAAAGCCTTGTGTACTGTACTGTACACAAGCTGACACTTAAAGGAAGATGCACTGTTGAAGTTCACTTACCAACTTTGAGAAACGTTTTTAATTCCAAGGGTCGCAGCACTGGTTGTTTTTCTATACGACCGTAGGTTTCTGCAATGCTCTCTACTTCCACTTTAGGGCATTTAAACAGCTCATAAGTCCCATCGCGGTTCTTGATAAAGCTACGGGTGATTTCCAAGGGCATCTGGACACCAAGACGATACCAAAAAAAGGTGAGAGAGAAAACTTCCAAAATAGACAAATACCTGGATGAAAACAAACTTATTATTCCTTCTTGTTAAGTACATTCAAATGAATTACAACTTCCTGTTTTTCAAGAAAATCCTGTCAATAAATCTGCCTTTTCTCCCTTACATCATTCATGGCTTTGCTTTTTTCTCTATAATCTTAATTTCCACCCCAGCCAAACCATATACCAGTTGAACCTTTAACATCTTCATGGGCACGTGACTGCTGCTGGCACAGACCTGCTCTAAAATCAGTTTTATTCCTTCCCCTACTGCTCTGCTAATTCTTCTCTTAAATTCCTCTGTCGATAGCACAGTTCTCCTCACATCCTGTATGCTTCATACTGTCCTTTGGACTGAGCCAGGCAGAACTAGAACTGAATGCTGTGGTGACCCAGAGCAAATTACAAACATCTCAGAGCCTATTTTCTCATCTGCAAAATGCAATTAATGCCAGGGCATGGCTGGGAGGTCAAATGAAGTGATGGAGGTAAGTAATGCCTCACAGTGAGAAGCTCCATGATCCTTAGCTCTCTTCTGCCACATGCCTGCGCCCTGGGTTGCTTCAGTGGCTCCCTAAATGCCATCTATTCCAGGCTAAAAGCCGCCTCTGTGACATCTGCATTTAAAGGAGTTCCGTAAGTGTCTTTAATGCTAACACAGGCCTTTTCTAGGGTTCACATGTATTTTTTTAAGAATCAAGGTCGCCAGGCACAGTGGCCCATGCACAGGTTGTGGTGAGATCGTGCCATTGCACTCCAGCCCAGACTGACAACAGAGAGACTCCGTTTAGAAAAAAAAAAGAAAGAAAAAAGAAAGGGATGCAGAGACATCTATTC